>PVHP010007211.1:0-57594 GCA_004024765.1 Zapus hudsonius
GTCAGGCCAAGGTGACACCTCCTCCAGACAGGAAGCTGGAGAAAAACTGATAACTCTTGAATCTATTGGGGGACATCCATTCAAGCTACCACAGAAACCCACCCTAGATTACTAAAAAGGTCAAGTTGACAACAAAACCTAACCATCACACTAACAAATACATCTTTAGTAGTTAAATTATCAAATAAATGTAACCCCTTTATTATTTGTTATTACATAAAAAACAATGCTTCCAAATTTATTCTAATGTGTCTCAATTTAAGCCATGTAGTTTATACAGATGTGATGACTGAATATTTCATTTTCTTCTGCAGTAATTTCCTGCTCTGAGCTTCTCTATTCTTCTTTGCAGCTTAACTGTCTTTCATGTAGGAGGCATGACAAGGTCATAGAGGTCATGAGGGGCATCAGCAAAAAGAAGATGCAGTGGGAATTTACAATAGGGCAAAGATGGATATGCTGACTAGGTCTTCAAAGCACTACAGAAGGATGGTAAGCAGGGTACAGAAGGCATGCCATGTAGGTTCCTACTCATCATAGAGGAGAATCTAGAAGCCAAAGGTTGCTCCTCCTGTTAGATTCCCTCCTCAGGTTCAGATCCATTAAATGTATCCCATCACATATAGAATCCACATCTGCTTGTCTTTAATATCTAAGTAGATAAGGCTTCCATGATTTCAATTAATATTAAATTAATTTAATTATAATGAATTATAAATGACATTAAAATGCCATTTCAGGCAGGTGAAATAGACTAAATAAAAACTAGATGGTTTCCTTCCCTCACTGAGCTGTTGACCAAAGTGACCCATGAGGGTCCAAAAACAAGACAGGATTCTGCCAAAGCTCTTGAATGCCCACCCCAGGCCTGAGGCCAAACCCTGTTGCTGAAGAACCTACAGAATGCCATCGATCAGCATAGAGAGACCCTGCAAGGTCTGGAGTGGTAACCAGCCCCCAGATGGTAGTTAGTGTAGTGCTGGAAGGCACTGCATAAGCTGCCAGGGGAAGCTAATCAATGACAGCTGGAGCAGAGGCCACTGGCATGAAACACAGTCGGCTACCATGAGTAGTCTGACCACACCTCCTACTGGGAGAGAACAGCAAACTTGTGCAATGGAGGAGCCTGGGCATGGGGGAGAAAATCAACAGCTTTTAAATTTGACCAAATATTCCACTTAGTGAGGGGGAGCCCTTAACTGGAACTGGGGACTTAGGGCGATATGCACTGGGAGCCAGACTCTTGGGCTCCCAAGAAGAGATGCACTATGGGAGTGATTGACAGAGAGGTTACTAAAAATAGAATCTAGGTAATCCAGATTTGTGTATATCTCTTAACCTATACTGATCTCACTCTCCCATGGAGATTGTGTTTGTATCTTTCAGAATGCAGCGAGAGAGCTGTGGCCCATCTAACCCTACCAACCGACTGCAGGCCGATAGCTGAGATCCTGGCAAGAGATGAGCCACCACAGTCATAGCATGGAGGATCCATATGGAACCCCACAGAGAATGATGGGACAAACAAAGGACCCACAGCCACAGCCATTTAATCAAAAAAGGATAACCCAGTGAGACAGAAACCAATGATTTTCAACACAAAGACCCCTAATTTCTCAACATTAAAGCAGCCTTAATACCCACCCACCACGACTCAGGGAACTGAGTGGAAGAGGGGGCAGAAAGATTGTGAGAGCCATGGTGGGGGAGAATATCCAGAGACATGGCACCCCTCAGTAACAACACACTAGGGCCTGCTGAACCGGGCTGACTCCTAGGCTATCCATGGCCCCTGTCCCAAGGACTGATCCAGATGGCCCATGGAGGAAGATATCCAGCTGATATGGGATGGGGAAGTGGGGCATTGAGGAACTGGGGATAACAACTCATTGTTTGCCCATTAAATAATGTAACTCCTTATGGACAATAAAAATAAATTTAAAAAACTAGATGGTTATGAACCAGAGTTTTCATTAAGGAGAGAGAAAAGTAACATTATATTTCAGTAACATATGTGTATATATTTATACATTAGCTAATTATATGCTGAATGAGGATTCATGTGACTAGGCAAAAGAGTATTTCAGGAAAGGAGAATTACACAAAAATAGGAGTTTCCAGGTTAGCCTGGACCAGAGCAAGACCAGCCTCAAAAATAAAACAAAACAAAATGAGTAAGCATGACTATCATACATGAGAGAACAAGAGAAAGTCTGTCCTGACCCAAACTCAATGGATTAAAATGTTCAGACTGAATCAGAAAGGAGGGGATCCTTGATGAAGAAGACTATGAAGTGAGTGAGTATAGGTCCTGGATATAAATGACATTTAAAAGAAACTTTTAGTTAAGTATATGATCACTCATATCTAGTGATAATCAAGAAATAAAAATCTTGAAGAAAAAGAGATTTAGCCTTTATTAATAGGCTATATTCTTTTTTTAAAAATATTTTATTTATTCATTTTCAAGGAGAGAGAGAATGCTATATTCTAATAAATGTATATTCTACTGAATGAGTTTGTCTATCAAAATGTGGGATTCCTAGGGTGGTTAGAGGGTAGGTAAGCTGGGGTTGAATAGCTGCAGGGAAGGCAATGCTGAGGGAAAAGTTAACTCCTCCTACTGGTGAACTCTGAGCAGGGGAGACTACTGGGAATTAAGCGCAGGAGAATAAAAATGTGTACAAACCCAACCACTGATTTTGACTAGAACCTTCTCTAATCATATTGAGCTATATAAGTCATGATACCTGATTTTCTTAGCAAGTATTCTATGCCAATGCCGTTTTAGCCTTTGTTAAAGTTGAAAACTTTAATCTTCACACTTGGTGTTTATAAATACACATGGGCTGGTGAGGTTTGTATCCTCTGCTGTATGAATAAGAACACCTTGCCCTGCCATCATTTTTTTTTCTGCTGCTCATATAAAAGACCTAAACACACACACACACACACACACACATAAAGAAATTTATTACTAAAATTAAAGGGAATGCCCTGCAATAGCACAGTAAAGACAAATGAAATCCTAATTGTCACAAGGCATCACCTATACTCTAACATGGAGCATGCGTTTTGAATAGCTTTTAATCAAAATCTGTCTCCCTCTTTTTCTGCCTTCCTTTTTTCTCTCCTTGTAATTTGAGAAGAAATGACAAGCTTGATAAATGTGAAGTAGTTTATCTTCTCTCTGAAGAATGAAAAACCCAAAAGTAGCCTTAAAATGACTCGGTGGATATAAAGGGAATTGAATGGCGTCCTTTGGAGGACGTGATTCACGCATAAGTCTTGATAATTTGATGCTTTTTGTCTGTATGATTTGTGTGCAAGTTGTGTTAATTACACATCGTGTTTAGAAAAAACATGTGTTTTTGAACAGCATAAATGTCAGTCTCATTATTGCCTGTCAGGAAAGAGCTGCTCTCGGTGAGTAATATTTTCCCCTCCTATTTCCAAGGCTGCATGCGAACATAAAGATTGTTTTCATGTTCACCTCATTTTCAGGGCCAGCAACCTTTTCCATTCTTTCATAGATTCCCAGACTAATCTCTATACTTCTTCTGGATAAAAAATTGGCTTGATTATAAACCACTAGCTTAAAGTAGTTCAAATTAATTCATGGACACAACAGAGTAGGAATTCATGAAAAGCCCAGAGTTTTAGACAAGTAAGTTCTAACAATGATATTCAGACAGCTATGAAGGGTAAGTGTGGAGAAGTGCCATCTCTGGTCTGAGAGTGACAAAATTTGAAAGTGGAGGCTTTGGCTTCTTTTCTGGAACAGGTATCTTCATGACTGGCATTGGTGGTTCCTACCAGTAAGCGGTTCTGTCTCCATGGTGTCTGGGTGGCATGCTGGCATCAAATTCCTGTCTCACACCACAGCAAAGAAGACCTCACGACCCTTGCAATGTTGCTTTGAAGTTGAAAAGTCACTGCCTAGATCTCCCATAACATAAAATCCGGTGGCATCAGAAGTTTTTCATTATCAGCTTTGCATCCTGCACGTAACACGGGACATGGAATGTCTGAATCACCTGTTTTTGAGGATCCTATTTTGTAATCAGTTTTGTTTCTAGATACATTTTTCGTACTCCTTTCAAATTGGTTTTATCCATAGTTTTGAAAAATAGTCTCAGAAAATTATATTTAGTTCTTGGAGAGTGATGTGTTCTACTGGATCAATATTTATATTCTGGAAGTCTGAAAATCTAACAGTTGTTTTAAAAATACTTAAAACGTGTAATTGACACAAATCTGCACATTTATGGGGTAGAGTGTAATATTTAAATATGTGTCTAATGATTCCATCAGGGTAATTAGCAAACCTGTCACTTCAAACATTTTTTATTTCTTTGTGTCAGGACTATTCAAAATCCTCTTTTAATAGGGTGTGGTGGCACAGGCTTTAGTCCCAGCATTCAGGAGGCAGAGGTAGGAGGAACGCCATGAGTTCGAGGCCACCCTGAGACTACCTCGTGAATTTCAGTTCAGCCTGAGCTACAGCAAAACCACACCTCAAAAAAAAAATTTTAAAAAATTCCTCTCTCATACATAGGTATCTGTAAACCTGTAATTGTCCGTCATAGTTACTCTATCATGGTGTCATTAGAAGTCACTCCTACCTCACTGCTCTCTTATTCCCGTCTGCCTTACCTTCCCACCTTGGTCTCTGGTTACTGTGTTCCCCCCCCTGGCTTCCATATCAGCTTCCCTATATAAGTGAAGATAAGAAGTATTTGTCTTTTTGTTCTTGACTAATTTTATTTCACATGTCTTTCAGTTCCATTAATGTTGCTCCAAATGATAGGATTTTATTTTTGCAAAATAGTTGAAGAATGTCTATTAAAAATAACTGGCTCCCTCTGGTGCAGTTCATGAGCCCCTAATCTACGGACAGATCCAGTATGCACACGGAGGAAGGACCCCAGTGGGTAGGGGGCAGAGAGGAGAGAAATGGGGGCACATTCACAAGATTTGCTCATACAATGTATATACTTATATACTTATTCATAATAAAGATGTTTAAAAAATTTGATGTGAGGGCTGGAGAAATGGCTCAGTAGTTAAAGACGCTTGCAAAGCCCAACAGCCTGAGTTCAATGACCTAGTACCTACATAAAGCAGATAGATGCAAAAAGTGATGCATGTGTCTGGAGTTCATTTACAGTGAGTGGCAAGAGGATCGAATGCACACATTCATTCTATCGCTCTGTCTCTCCATCTCTGCTTGAAAATAAATAAAAATTTGATGTGCAATGTGGTTTACATGAAGACTTAATTTAGAAAATTTGAGAGATATCTATACTGTTTTGTTACTGAGAATAACTTTGTATTTATATTATATCCATTTCAATTTTAATCACTTGGTTTTATATTTCATTCTCTAGGGACTATAATATTATTTGATATTAATATTAGTACCTTTGTAAATATTCTGCTTTCTCATTATTAGGAGTTGCTGTGTGTTCTGTCACGTGAAACAAACATGTTCCGTTACTAGGCTCCTAGAGTCTCTTGGGTAATCCTGTGAACAGCAAGGGTTGTCTTGCTGGGCATGGAATCGCCTGTCATGTGCTTTCATATTTATTAAGTACAGATCTTTAAAGTCACATCTCACAGTTGAGTACTTAGCACCATTGGTACTGCATTTTAAAATCTCTGACAATTGCTTCCTACTTTGTACATTCTCAGTATTCAAAATTTTCTCTTTGGATCCTGTGGAGGTTTAGTTCCCACCTACGGTGAATTGCAGAGCCTTTGATGGTAGAAAAAGTCACAAACACCTAAGAGTATTTGTAATCACTTGGTTTCTGTATGTGATACTTTCTTTAAACATTCTCTTGTACTTCCATTTTATAGCTTACATTTCTCATTGTAGCTAGACAATTGCCTACAAATTTTAACTTTACATAAGTCAAATTTTAATGCCCATTTATTTGTAAACTAAGATGCATTTAGTTTAATGATTTTTTTAGTTTTTAAACTTTATGTGTTCTCTTTAAATCACTAGTTTTGACTGACATGCACATAGAAGCAAATTGACCCTCTGTGTTTCATGGATAATATATGTTTATGTAAATGTCACCCAGAATAGAGATTTTGTTGACTTTTCCTTTTGGCATAGATGGCTCTCTATAATATTTAAACTATTTTTACTGTACTGGCTTTCTATGTCCTGTTTTATGATCTTGACAATTTTAATTATTTTATATTAGATAAAAGCAATATAATGATTAGGGTTTTTCTTTATTGGTAATATTTTGAAATGATTATGTTTGTGATAGGCTATTAAATTTTAGCAGCAGTAAAAATATTTAATTGTTTCATAACAATAAATAAAACTACAATGCTTTGTTAGATTACTAAATCATAATGCACATTTTTGTTCAAAGAAGACTTTGTGAATTATATTTGATGAGACTGTTATAAGATTCCAACCTAATGATTAATGTAAATATGTATTTAAATTAAAATCAGAAATAATATTCTAGCAAAGCAAAACAGAGATTATATAAGCTGTTATTTGCAATATCTAATTTACCCAGTGACTTCATACCTCAAGAGACTTTTTAAATTTTTTAATACTTATTTATTTGAAAGCAGAGAGAGAGAGAGACAGAGAGAGAGAATGGATGTGCCAGGGCCTCTAACTGTTGCAAACAAACTTCAGATGCATGTGCCATTTTGTGTATCTGTGTATCTGGCTTTAGGTGGGTACTGGGGAATCAAACCCAGGTTGTTAGGCTTTGCAAGCAAGTGCCTTAATGGCTGAGCCATCTCAAGAGACTTTTAAAAAATTGAGGTATAATTAACCTATGTACAAGTCTTTGAACAATAATAGTTTAGAAATGAAGGCTACTTTAAATGCTATACTGATTAGGATTCTTTATGATTTGATTAATTCCACTTTTGAATTATTTACTTATTTCTAGCTGTGCATGTGTGTTTCTGTGGTGTGTGTACATGGGGAAGTCAGAGGATAATTTCAAGGTGTCTGTGCTCCACCTTCCTTGAGACAGGATTTCTTGCTGTTGTAAATGAACCGCCAGCCTGCGAACTAATGTCAGACTAGCAGGCCATGAATTTGGGATTTTCCTGACTACCTCCCAATTGTTGTAGGCACTTTGGAATCCCAGATGCATGCACCACTTTGCCCACTGCATCCAGCACTTAGTGGGTGCTGGGAAATTGAACCCAGGCCAGCAAGCTTTGTAAGCAAGCATCTTTAACCTCTGAACCCTCTCCCCAATCTGGTCATTTCCAGTTTTGTAAGTTAAAGTGAAATGACAAGTACAGATCATATTGGAACAAGATATTTAACTGCCATCTGGCAAAAAAAAAAATTCGTCACAGTCATCACACCAATTGTCTGCTGAAGTCAATAAAACTGTAATTATATAAATAAAGTTGTCTATGATGGAACTGACTTACCCAGAGACATGGTGTCCTCGAACAGCCCAAACTTGAATGACCATATGTGGAAGCCTTGTCTCCAAGCCCAGGAAGAAGCCTGGCAGCACTGAGCTCTCCCAGCATGCACTGGCAGGTGAGTGACTCTGACCTCTTTGTCAAGCCCCTTTTCCTCCAGGAATGATGCTGTAGGCCTGAAGGATACTGAATTCTTGCTAGTGTTCTGCCCTGGCTGCTGTGTGCATGCAGTAATGCTTTGGGAACACAGTATCCACAGCCTGGCACGTTTTATTTCAAACACTTTAGCTTAAAATTTTGGGTCTGTTTTGAAGAAAACTAACTAACCTTCCTTCCTTCCTTTGATCTTCTTTCATTCCTTCTTTTCTTCCTTTCTTTTTTCATTGTGAACAAATTAACTAGAGGTAGGTGTATCAAAGGAGAAGGTTGCGTGAGTCCTGGCCATCGGGGTTCAAACTTTGGTCGTCTATTCATGATTATCAGGGAAGTTCATTTGGGATGAGGGTATGAGCAGACATGCCAAGGGACTGGAGCTGGTGAGGACTCTGCTTAGGAAGAAATTAATTACCTGTGAAAAGAGCTGACCAGGCCAACTCTTTAACAATATAACAATATGCTGAATACATCTTTGATGGATGCAATTTGTTGAATGTATGTAGCTCAAATGATATGTTTTATATACTATATATACACGCTTTGAGAAATATAAAGCAAGAAGGTGTTAGTTATTGCCTAATTTATGAAAAACTAGTCTTGAAAAGACAGAAAGATTATGTCTGAGGCCAGTAGATCCCATTCTCAGGCACATTTTAAAATCACCTGGGATGCACACCCGTAGGCTCCACTCCAGAGGCGTTGAACCATATGTCTGATACTGTGCCAAGGAATCCATCTATTTTTAAAAATAGAGTGTTATTGACACACATCCAGGCTTCTAGATTTTTCATTTCCAGTATGATCCTTCCAATTCTCTTTTGTTCTGAGACATGGGACAGGCCTCCCAAAGCCATCCTTCAAAAAATTACCAAGTGTCTATGATGCACTTGGCACTGCCAGGAACACTGTAGGTAAAAGGGACACACATAATCTCTGGTTTATAAGGGGCTTAAAATAATCTGCAAATTATTAGGTCATGGACAAAGTCACTGTTGTTCTTTTCACAAGGGCCTGAAGTGTGTCTGCAGACCTTGGTTCCTTTACAGTGGTTCCATTTCATGATGAAGGAGCAAGGGAGTTATCATATGCTGGTTAAAGAAATTCAGCACAATGAATCTCTGTCTTATGAAAGAGATAGGAATACTTCCTGCCTCACATTAATATAAATAGAGCTGTGTTTGAGGATTTAAGATTCCATTAGGCTTAACATCAACCTTTTTCATCGTTGTTGTGGATATACTATCTACGTTTATTTAAAAATATAAAAGTGCTGCCTTCTGAATTGATCTGTAATTTATAAGGATATAATTATAATTACAAATATGGTGGTGTTCCTCTGCATTCATCATGTTAGAAAGGTAGCTTAATGCTTATGATAATTTCTTGCCTATTTCTCTGCAACTGATTTATCACTCGTCTGACCTAACTTCCCCACACTCCATTGTTCTTCTGTCCATACCTCCCACTTCACAGAGGAATGTTAATCACGGAACAAGTTATTCACTTTTTCATTCACATGCTTCTAAGCTGCCATTCTCTATAATTAATTGCCATCATAAATATTCTCATGTATATGCTATATATATATATTCATACACACAACTCTTTCTGGGTCACTGAACTAATAAAACAGCTTATTCTCAGCATTGCTGCAAATCACAGAACATAAGCTGTAAGGTAGTTAGTAAAATGTATGTCATAAGCCTCACATGGTAAGAATTTCTGTCAGATGAAAATCGTTGAAAATCTTTTCAAGTACTCTACCTAGAATTAAAAGAAGCCACTTTGTTAGGTTTAATAAGTGACACTGTTTTCAATAGTTTAAAAATTATAAAATAATTTAAAATACAGTTTTAAATTGGGCTCCTTTTCTCCACATAAGGAAGTGGCTTGCATGCTACTTCTAAATAAAAATTTTTATTTGGCCTGGTGTCACTAAGATCAAACAACTCACCAAGAAATAACTCATTAAAAGAGCCACAATTAAAAGATTTTATATTCCCTCCAGTGACATTTCTGTTGGTTTGTCAAGCAGATGGGTAATCAAGTAAATATATTTTCTTTCTTTCTTTCCTCCCTCTCTCTTTCTTTTCTTTTCTTCTTCCTCTTTTTTTTTTTTTTTTTTTTGGTATTTTTGACCAGAGTATTACTCTAGCCCAGAATGACCTGGAACTTACTCTCTAGTCTCAGGCTGGTCTGAAAATCACAGTGATTTTCCTACTTCTGTCTCCTAAGTGTTGGAATTAAAGGTGTGTGCCACCACAACGGGTGAATATATATATTTTCTTAGGTTCTCTTTGGGGATATCTGTAGCAAGGGAGCAACCCTAGCGATGGGAGCTCCCCAGTCCTCCCCCCCAATACTTACAGCACCTACTGTTACATAGGAAATAATTCATTTTCTTCTAGCTAAGACCAGGGAATTTTTCTGTATTATACTCAGGATATAACCTCAGTCCCAAAGTGCTGATGCTGGAACAAGGACACAGTCAGAAAGCAGTATGAGCATCAAGTTCACAGGTCAGTGTCAGAAGGATGGCCATCAGAATGTTAGGCTCAGCAGGGATCACAGATGATCTGATATAAAACAATTTGTTTGAATGAGGTTTGCTTTTTCATCCATCCTCATTCAATAGAAAGTTATTATGGCTCCTCTACCCTGCACGAGGTATCTTATTTTATGAAACAAATTAGAGATATGGGAAGCAGTGTGGGGTCAGATAGCATTCAGTCTTAAACCTTTCCATCTTGTTAGAAGTGTAATAGCAGTAAGGAGACCACATTAGTATATAACACAGGGACGCAGGGTAGAGAGAAGATTTCCTTGAGGACGCTAAAGCCAACGTGAGTTTCAAGGATCAACAGAAATCATAACAATAAAAATATCACCAAGCCATATCGTTTTGGGCCAACTTGTCAGAGGAACTCAGCACGTGTGTATTGGGAGACAGAATGTTAGGTTAATAGAGCGCAGTGTTGAGCACAAAGATTTTAAAATCTGGTAGGTAAAATTTAAATTTCAGAACCTTTTATGTTCTTTTAAACACATCAACCTCTCTGGGCATCAGTTAAACTATCATAAGCAAATAATCCATAGTAAGATTGACATCTACTTCACATCTACATCACAAACGTGCTGACAAAATTAATTTCAGAATTTTGCAACTATAGGATTTATTACTTTATTTACTCCTTTGGTTGGGCTATAACTTTGAGTTTATTATGACTTATGTCCTGGTACTGATATTGTGCTGTTAACTTCTAACCAGAATTCTCATTACTAATTCCAAAACTGTTCTGGAACCAGATAAGGAATCTGGTTTAGGTTTCATATTCTGGAAAATATTTCCCTCTTGTATTGTAGGAAATAATCAAATATAAAAAACAGGACCATATCTCAGGATAAATGAATGGACTTTGTTGCCAAGAGCAGATGTAGCCAGGATTGGAAAATTGCCCCCAGTTTTACTGTGGAGAGAATGTTTTCTTTCCTTGGTAATCTCAGCAGATAAGAAAAATGATCATGTTGGAAAATCCTTTGAGAAAATTTGACAGTCCTAACAAGAGGATTAGAGTTTTCTGTGTTTCTTTGCATTGCTCTCCTTTCCTTTCCTTCTCTTCCTTTGAACAGTTCTTTTGTTCTATGTGATGAATAAACCTTCGCTGATATAATGACTAGCACACATAAAAACTGAGGAAGTCAGGATGATGGACCACATGGTTTGAACTTGGGCCAAATAGGAACAGGACTTGGAAGCATTATTCAGGATCAAGACTTCAGAAAGGGACCAGCATCGTCCTGTGACAGCCACCTGTCAGAGTGGACACACTTAACAAACATTAGTTTATTCCACTTGAATTCTCAGTGATCATTAATAGTTGGTATGTATACATGTATGCACTTTTACTCTGGTGTGTATTTTCTGTAATATATATAGAAATGCATGTATTTTCTGTTGTAAAGATTGCTCTGTAATCTGTAATTATAAGTATTTCTGAGGGAATAGGAGCCACTCATCCTGTTATGCAGAAGAAAAGACACCAAGGAATATTGGAATAGGAGATGTGTCTCAAAAGAAATATTCCATAAGCTTAGAGAACTAACCCATGGATGGATGCACAGGCCTCGGTGTTAGAATTATACTCAGTTAATTATACTTTTGTCAGAAAGAGTTTTAAGATATTATTTAGTTAATAGCAAAACTACCCATCTTCTCTCTAATTTACCCATATGCATATTTTATTTTACAAAGGAATGAAATAGTAGGCTTTATTTAAGAAAATTAAGAATTAATATAAACATGAAAGTAAAATCGGGCTTGAAACTACTTTTAGTAATTTTGCATATACAATAAATGTTAAATGGTTTTAAATACAATTTACAGATACCAAATTTAGGCATCTCTAGAAAACTAATCTAAATAGTTCATAGTAGCTTTTAAATTATAAAATTAAATATATAGCAATGTATTAAAATCATGGGCAGTTTTCTTTACTTAAAGATAATCATGAATGAAAAATTATTAGCAAGATTTTGAGTTATTTTATTCTAATCTTTATTCACCAAATTGCTATAAAATCAAAATCATGCATTACTTGCAATTTTATAATGTAATAATTTATTTTTTCCTATAACGAAGCTCTGCTGTCTTCACGCCATTCCCTTCTATAAGTGAAGCACATCATTTAAGCACTATCATATGTTGTTTGTATAAAGTACATATTTTTGCCTCTTCTTTTTTAATATCTTTATTATCAATAATTTTATACACTGTATGAGCAAATCTTGTGATTGTGCCCCCATTTTCCTCCTCTCTGTCCCCAACCCACTTGGGTCCTTCCTTAGTGCACATACTGGATCTGTCCATAAGGTAGGAGGTTATGAACTACACCAGAGGTAGCCAGTTTTTCCCCCCTTTGTGTATTGTTGCTGAGGGAGGCAATGTCTCTGGATATTCTCCCCCACTATGGTTCTTGCATTCTTTCTGCCTCTTCTTCCCCTCAGTTCCCTGAGTCATAGGGGGTGAGTTTTAAGTCTGCTTTATTGTTGAGATCTTAAGTGTCTCTGGACCTTTGCCCTAGGTTGTGATGGGTATCGTTTGTGTCTGTCTTTTGACTTTTCATGAGTTATCTGACTTGCTGTGGTGATTGGTCTCCTGTTTGTCTCATCACTTTCTCATAGGTTTCATTTGGGCCCTGAAGGTGAAGGGTAGGTGTGGTTTGTCTCCTGCAAGGATGTCAGCCTTCATCCAATGTCTTGTTGGTAGAATTGGGTTGTCCCTGGCTCTCTCACTGCCTTCTGAAAAATACAAACAGAATATCTATTGGAAACTGAGATCAATATAGGTTAAATGAGACAAACATTGCTAATTTAGCAAGATTCTAATGGGTGTAGTCTCTCTGTAGCTCTCTGTTAGTGGGAATTTCCCCTTAGAGCCCAGGTTCTTGGTCCCCATAAGATTTTATCATGGATCCCAGTTCTAGTTAAGGGTTCCTTGTCAATAAGTGGATTTCTTAGCCAATCAGTAAGCTGTTGATTACCCTCCTAGGTTTAGCCCCACTATTGCACAGATGAGCAGTAACGTACATATCAATGAAACTTTTTCTTTTTAAATTAATTAATTTGTGTGAGAGAGAAAGAGACAAGGAGATCGGGTATATAGATGCCTCTTTCCACTACATACAAATTCTAGGTGCATGCACCACTTGTGCATCTGGCTTTAGGTGGCTACTGGGGAATCAAACTCAGGCTGTCAGGCTTTTGCAAGCAAGTGTCTTTAACTGATAAGCCATCTCTGTAAACTTTGATGCAGCATTCTCTATGATCAGTAAAGTCTTTGTGAAAATCACATTGATAATTGCAAGATAACTCAGTAGTGTAGAAATCACAATTTATTCTATAACCTCCCTGTCATATATATATACATATTTATATGTATATATCATATATGTATATATCATAAATGTCTTTGTTCATGACATTTTAACCATATTTCACTATGTTTAATAAGAATTTATTGCAGTGAAAAAAATCAGTCTTTGGGCTGGAGAGATGGCTCAGTGGTTAAGATGCTTGCCTACAAAGCACAAGCACCAGGGTTAGATTCCCCTGTACTAATGTAAAGCCAGATGCACAAGGTGAGCATACATCTAGAGTTCATTTGAAGTGGCTGGAGGCCATGTGCACCCATTTCTCTCTCTTTATCTGACTCTCTCATTCTCCAATTAATAAAATATTTTAAAATAATCAACTTTTACTATATCAAGATCATGTTGTTACATTTTAAAATAAAATGATAATCAACTAAATGAACTAGTAAAAGTGTAAGAATTATTGTGATGTATAACAATATGAATATTAAAAATATTTTTAATCTTTCAAATTTAAACCCTATGATTTACCAATCATGAGTCTTCGTATTTAACAATATAAACTATCCAGTAATTATTGCTATTGCTTAAGATGCACTTATGTTGGAGGCTCAAGAGTTGGATCAATGGTTAAATGTGCTTATTTGTGAAGCTTGCCTGACTGGGTTAAATTCCCCAGCCACCTACATAAAGCCAAACAGGTGTTCCTTTGCATCAACAAAAGACACTGGCATGTCCCCCTCTCCCACACACTCACACACATATAAAGTAAAATAAAATAAATGAAAAAAGAATTCATTATGCAATTGTAATTAAAACAAAACCAAAAAGAAGTACTTGCATTATGCAAGTACACCTACTGCTATGAGTTCTAATTGATATGAGCTCCTTTAATCTACATTATTGTATGAGATATGTATATTCTACTACTGCTCAATAACAATTCCTACTGTATGTGGCTGTGTTGGAAATAAACGAGTTAATATTCTTAAGCAATGAATACTGGCTAGGGAGATGATTCTGTAGGCAAAATAATTTGCTATACAAGCAGATTGACCTGAATTTGAGCCCCATCACCCACTTATAAAGCTAGACATAAGCACACACACGCCTGTAAGCCCAGTGCTGTGGAATACGGACACGGAACGACTCCTGGAATATGTTTCTTTAGCCCCAAGTTTGGGATGTTTTTTAAAAGATGATAAATACTCAAAGTTTCTTTGATAAAGGTCAGTGCTCATGTTTGGCTAATCTATAAATAAATAAAAGAAGAATTGATTGATATTTACTTGACATGATAAAAATACACATCTCAAATTAAAATTAGGATCACAATTCACAGGACTGTGATAGAGAGTCTAATTAAAATCAGATGTATACTGCCAGAGGAATTATTTTATAGTTCTCTGGAACTATAACATATGGATTTGATGGACTAACGTAACCATTGTTTAACCTGTGTCTAAACTTGATGTTTTTTTAAGGCAAGCTCTCATTCTAGGCCAGGTTAACCTAGAATTCACTCTGTAACCCAGGCTGGCCTTGACTTTATGGTGACCCTCTTATCTCTGCCTCCCAAGTGTTGGGACTAAAGGCATGTGCCACTATGCCTGGCTCTGTCGTTGATTTTATTTTGTTTCTTTGATATTTTTTTTCACATTTTATAGGTCTGTGTGAGCACTTTATTAGTTATAGGAAGCTCTATGGATGTATCATTTCCCATAGAGATTGAGTTATGGTTTCCCAGGAGATAGGAAGAAACAATCCTCTCCTGAAACTTCTGTGCTTCTTAGAAATATTCGTTAATCCTTCATATCACTCTAGACCTTTAAAAACCTCCCTATATGAAGGCTTTCTGGATAAGTTACCTAACACAGGCAGTGTTTCTTCCACTGTATATATTTCAGAAAAAATAAATAACTGGCTCAAGGTCACAGAGGTGAAAGACGTGGAACCTCTAGTCAGAACTGAAAGTCAACATTATGTGGATGCAGAGCGAATATTGCTGTATTATGCTCTCTTACACTCATCTGAGCCGTGTCTTATGTATAGAAGTAGTAATATTAGGATTGGAAATGACTCTCCACTCGAATTCCTAGAACAGATGGAGAAAGACAGGCCAGTCAAGGTTTCTCATTCCAATAATTTGTACCAGTAGTTACTTCAATATTTTCACAAAATTATTTGATTATGAATCATAGAATCTGTGTTATTTACCATTTTGCATGTGTTAATGCACTCTCATGACCCCACCCAGATCTTAACGATCATTACATGTAATTATTATTATTTGCATTAAAAAGCTATAATTCCTAGATGGGTTTAATAATTAATCTCTGCAAGTATAACATTTATTATATTTATTATTCAGAACATTCTGCAGTAGCAGAATCATGACTTCAAGTAATTAAGAGTGTCAATGTAACTCATTTGGAATGAATTTTCAGATTTATAGAAAACAAAATTCTGATTAATGGCACATTCCTGCTAAATGTCATGAAAACAAAACATATGCTCTTCATCAGTAAATCAATATTAGTGGTATTCCTAGATGAATACATAATCAGAAGCGTTGGTAGCATAATGTTAACTAATTCTTCATATTTCAGTGAGTTAATGAATTATTAATCTTTGCTGACCATAGAAATTACATTATTTGAGTTGAAAAGTCAAGACTTGAGGGTACTACTGAGCAGTTCTAATTTGTATTCCCCTAATTTGATTAATGATTGATTATGGATGAGCATGTCGTAGCAGTGAATTATCTATTTTGAATAAGGTTATGAAGAATGAGAATTTATCCAGGAAAAGGAAAATTATATTTACTACTGTTATTTATTCTATGCCAGTTCTAATTGACTTTCCAATAAATTATTAAAATACAATTTTTAGTTGACACAGATTGTTATAATGTACACATTATTATTTAATTCAATAAATATTTATGAGCCAATAAACATTAGATGGTGAATGGCGTAGGGATGATGTCAACTTTGAAAATCCTTAAACATTTGTTAAAGGAAAGAATTTAAGGGTATGATCTGCAGGACTCTGCTGATACAGAACAACACACACTCTGATCACAAATGCAATTACATTAAACCCACCTGTTGTCTTCAACATATCTTTGGGCCCTTATTACTGACCTTGTTGCCTTCAAATGTCATGAGTTCAACCAGGCCACTAAGGAAAGAGCACAGCTTAAGATCAGTCAGCATCCCTGAACACTGCTTGTCAATTTTGGTCATCTGTGCTGTTCAGGCCAAAGGCACACCAAGGCAGCGGAAACCTGGTCACCTTGCTTTAAGCTTGTGGATTACATAGTAACGAGGTTAACTGTAGGGCAAGATATAGGTAAAGAATTTAGCATCACACAGCCATAATCTCAGAAGAGTTATTTGTAAAGCCCATAGTCAATATTCCCACAGTTTTCCCCTATAGTTCATCCCCAGATTTCATTCGTATAGGTCATCCCCACAACAGAGAAAGAAAAAGAAAACTCTGAAATTTCTAATTCAACAATTCTGTCATCAGTACAAATACAGAAGCAATCCCTGTCACCTGATACCAGAGTTGGGTTAGAGTTGTGGCTAACTCCTCTAATTTATATTCTCATTAGTATAAGCATTCCAGAAGTGAATGACAAGTTTGAGCATACTCTATTTATGAAACCTAGTTAAAATTATAGTGGAGATTTATGTTAACATACAACAATGGGGAGTATGGGGATATTAGAAGATGAGGAAGAAGTCAAAGAGCTCAGAAAAGGCTGACAAATGGTGTTGAGCTTAAAATCCCCACAGAAAGGTTGCATCAGAGGAGAGAGGAGACACTAGCCCAATTAGCAGAACCCAAAGGATTCCTGTCAGCTGATTTGCCAGTGGGTAGACTAGAGAAGTAGACTTAAAAACATGGTTTAGTGACAAGTTTCTACATGGAGCTCTGAACAATGGACCCCAGAAGATAAGTTAGAGCAAGTTCTGTAAAGTTGAAGGAAAAATACCATTAATCTAAAATTCCATGCCAAAATCATTTATCCTTGCTGAGCTGAATAAAGCCATTTTGTAAACACGCCATCGTCAAAAAATGTGCTCCTCACATGCCATTTCATTATATTTTTTTCTTTTTTTTAATGGGAGGAAAGGATTTACTGAAGCTACAGATCCAGGGGAAGTTCCATAATGGTAACTGAAGCTACAGATCCAGGGGAAGTTCCATAATGGTAAAAGAGGCTGGCTCCCTTTCACAGGTCCAAGCAGAGAGAGGAAAAACCATCGCCAGCACCACACACAGAACAGCAAATTGGGGGCTGGGAAGAAGGAAGGAAGAGATTTATTTTCTTTCCCCTCTATATAGTCTTGGTTTTTCAATTTTTTGAGGGAGGGTCTCACGTTAGTCCAGGCTGACCTGGAATTCACTATGTCTTAAAGGTGGGGTCTTGCAACCCTTTCCCAGACCTGTTGACTTTCCTCTTCTCTAGAATTTCTCCTGTACTGCCCTCCCAGGAAGGGATATTTGTTTCTAGCTCCTCTGAGCCTCCTTACATCCTACACCCTACTGAGAGGCTGCCTTCCTGTAAACATCCTTAGAGACCCACCCAAGATTACTAACAGGTCAAGTTGATAACAAACCTTAACCATCACACATAGTCACTTCTGAAACAGAATCTGTATCTTCAGGTCTATAGGTAATCTATACAAATTTAATACAATTTAGGGTCAAATTGGAGACCAGCATTTAACTTCATTTGGAATTTCTTGGTTTAGGATGTTGAGTTTGAAGCACTCTGGGGAATGGATCATTTTAAGGACTTATGTTATTAGATCTCTAATTTCTGTGAGAGTTTGTTTTCCTCACATGCCATTTCTAAGGTAATTATATGAGGATGTGTTTAAGGAAAGCCAAGAGGGAAATGAGGTAACCGTAACCTGTGGAATTCAGAAAACTGTAGACTATTCAAGGAAACTGTAGAAAGGAGTTCCAAGGTGACAGCCGACAGCAGGGTCCATGGAAGTCAGTGGGGTTGAAGAAGAGGGCTGGCTGCTGAAATGAGTATGGCCTCATGGGTAAGAAATGGCAGAGTCAGCAGAGGACTCAAAGTGATTAGAAATCCATGCCAGAATCTCAAGACGAAAAGCTAGTCAAGAAAGTCATGCTCTGTATAGAAAGCAAATAACCTAGGAGCTTCAGGAAGATAGAAGGTTTCTAGACAATAACAGACTATGGAAGAAGCTGGAAGGTCAAAGTATTCGGAAACAGGAAGATAAAATATGCAATAAATGCATGGGTCAAACTGATAACATAATTTTGCAAAGAATAGGAATGAGAAAGTAGACTCCAGATGAATTTGCATCTAGGAAGATGCTCTTGAGAATATTTGTGAACGTGGTGTCTCATGGAGGGCTACGGCGTTCTCATGGGAGCAGTAAACATTCTTATTGCCACAATTGTGGTCCCTACCGGATACTGCCTAATGCTAGTATTCTTTTCCTAACTTATGGAATCAGCATCCACTGAAGACTTCTCTTGCCTATATAAAAGAATGTAAACATTATTAACTTGGATAGTATAAAAGTAAGGGTTTGGGGCTGGAGAGATGGCTTAGAGTTTAAGGCACTTGCCTCCAGTGCCTAGGGCCCCAGGTTCAATTCCCCAGGACCCACATATGCCAGACCCACAATGTGTGGCCCTGGTGCGCGCGCTCTCTCTCTCTCTCTCTCTCTCTCTCTCTCTCTCTCTCTCTCTCTCTCTCTCTCTCTCTCTGTATCTCTCTGCTTGAAGATGAATAAATAAAATATTTTTTAAAAAAGTAAGGGTTTGGTTATAACACTGAGCAGGAGAAATGTGGATCAGAAATGGCAGGAGGAATACAAGTGATTACATGGTCATTTTTACAAAGGAGAAATAAATAATATAGTATTATTTGGGGGGGAATTATTTTTTCTTTGTAGAAGAAGTGAAGCAGTAACAGATGAACTTGATCTAGAACAAACAATGCAGAATTAAAAAGATAATACCTATAGCTGGTCATTCAAAATGAGAAATATATAGAAATATTTTTAGTTAAATCTTTAATACTCATTCTAACTTTCTTTAGTAGAATAAAACTGAACCAGGGCACTTGGCCACTCAACTAAGCACTGTAATTCCCTGGCAGTTAAGTAGGGCCAACAGGGATGTGAGCTGAAATAAAGCATGTGGCCATTAGATCAGCTCCTTAGAATAAAAGAAGCATGGACTCCCCTCCTGCCTGGCTCTGCCTTCCCCAGATCGGCTTGCAGCTCAGGCAGAGGGTCTCTGTGCAAGCACTTTGTCCTCACATTAAGGAGGCCTGAGAGCAAGAAGGAAGGAGACTGGGCCCCAACACTATCAAGTTCCCTTCTGTCTCATTCCTGTCACTATATTTTTGGGATTGGTGTCAGAACAACTTGACTTGCATCACATGCCTGTGAATACTTAGAGACATAAAGGCAAACACGTAAGACTTCAAGCACAAGAATTATATGAGGTGGAAGCTGAAAGGAAGATAAACATTACTTTGCAATTTAAATCTTTCTATGCTATTTGATTTTCCATATAAACTATACTTACTTAGAAGCATTCAGAATGTCAGCAAAACAGCTATAATGTTCCTTTTTGCCATTAGCAAGTGATAGGTAACAGAACAACTATTTCAGATTAGCTCCCTCAGAAACAAGTGACCATGAAAATAACACTCCATATACAACACACAGTGCTGTACACCAACAAGAACCTGTAAGTTTCCTTGCTGATTCACAGCCCCTTTATGAACTAGGCAATGCTGGTGACTATTGGAAAATGCCAGGGCCACCTAAATATACATCAGGTAGTACAACAATGCCTAGTTTAAAGAAATCACACAGTTTCACATTTTAATTGTTCCTTGAACCGGAGTGAATTGTAAACAGAGGGGTGACATGTTTGACAGACAAGCCAAATTAAAAAAAAAAAACTGCACTGAAATCATCTTTTTCATCTTTGTTTTCATCTTCCTCTCTTCCTTTGTTTTTCCGTTTTCAACTTCCATAACTCCCCATCCCCCTTTTTTGTGATGTATCAGCCTCCCTTGAACCCTTTTGTGATTTCTCTTTACATGGCACCTTCCTCTCGAGGCAGCTTGTCATTGGAGCAAGGCTGTTCCTTCCACATCTGTTTCTTTGCTGCAGCACCACCAGTGGTAAGGGTGCCCTTTGATTTCTTGGAAGGTGCCCAGGAGGCTTCTAGGGAGCCTGGGAATCCTTACACTTCTTTCTTGTTTCCCCTTTGGGAGGGATCTAGGTTTTCTCTTCACACTTTGCCTGCCTTTGCCATGTCTTCAGGCTTTCCCTTCTCGGTAGCATCGGGTGTTACTTCTCATTCTCCTTCCTCCCAGCAAGTTTGTACAAGGAATTCCTTTGGCCTGTGGGCTTCCAAGGATCTCTTTTGCCCACATTTAGTTTTCCTCAGTGAGACAGAGTTGCCCCGGGCCTGTCTGACTTGCTATGAGCTGTCTCTATAGCTATCCATGTACTGCCTATGCTATTTTTCCTTTAAAAACGTGCATGAAGTATTTTGATAAGATAAAATGAAAGGCATATTGATTGGAGAAAATAGAACAAAAAGTTACAAAATGAAAAGATAACTCACTGCTTTGAGAAAACATTTTAGTTGTTAACTTCAATCTCTCCAGACATGATTTTGTTTATTTGTTTGGTTGAAAGCTTATACTGGTGGGTTAAACATAGGAAGGAGCCCCCCCTCTAGATGACTAAGAACTATTTGAAGATTTAATGAGTAAACCAAGAGCACTGTGCATGAAGGTATCCAGGAGAGGTCAGGGGTTAATCAGTACTTCCACACCAGGAAAGTCTGTAGGTTGACAGGCTGATAGGTTTGGCTCCTTGAGCCCTTGATGATCTAAAAGAGGCCTATTTCAATAGAATAAATATGACAAAAATGTGATTATGGATTATATATGGCAAGTGACAATCTTCCCTTTTTCAAAAGTGTTTAATTCCCCCCAACATTAGACCCTTGCATTACCAAGGGAGCTAAGGGTGTCTGGGCACTTGTTATGGGGGCAAAGGAGTATTGGTCTTCAGAGGAGACGATGAGAACCAGAACCACAGAAAAGTGGTGGGTGTCCTTATTCAGTACATCGAGCTAATCTAAGAAAACACATCATATGCTAGTTCAACCAAGGCTTGGAGAGTTTGAGAACAGTGGTATTATCCATGAAGGGTGAAATGAGAGATTTTATCACAAAAAATTTCAAACAAGATGAACAGTATTTTAAAGATTGATAAAGACTTGGGCATTTAACTCTGAACAATTTTAGTACAAGGACCATATATTTGCAGTCTCCTAATTTAAGCACTGGTTAGGGTGATGATTTAATAACTATTTGTTTAAATAAAAACCCAACTGAAAATTTGTTAATATACTATTTGGGTAATTAAACTTAGCACATTTCTGAATTTTTGAGACTTATTTTAGCCATTGATCTGACCCAGTTTCACATTATAAACTTCAAGATGCTTGCTAGATCTGTTAAGAGAAGATAATAAAATTATTTTTTTTTTTGAGCTGGAAGATACCTTGAGCTTTATTCTAAAACTGAACATTGCTTGAATCATCATGATACTACAGGCATCTGTGAATTCTGTGAATAACCTCAAGGTAGTATAAAAATATTTGTTAAAGAAAAATTTAACAATCTCCCAAGTCCTGAAGATCATTCTTTTTGGTAAAATTCTACTTTGAGCTTTGGACAAGTGCTCTTTTTCTTCTTCCTGGTTTATTGGCAGTTTTAACACTTTAACTGAAAACAGTCATACCACGCCGCTAAGCTCATTTCCAAATTGTTAACTTTTGCCATAACTTTCAGATAACTCGAGGAGATGCTGAGTAATGCCAGGAAGTAGGAATGCAGTTTCACTATGGCATGGGAAAAGGTATCAAAGCGAAAATGCAAAGAAGACACCTGTGATGCATTTTAGCTAAGTCAAGCATGCAAACATTCCCCACTAGAAAGACCGGAAAATGTGCTCAGTGATGTAAAAGCATGGGCTCTACTCATCAATGAAGAAAGCCATAAGTTTCAAATTTGGTCATGAGGATATGGCTTTGTGTCCAAGGAATGAGTAGATCAAGCTCCTTAGAATTCAAGCTTTCCCTCCTTTAGGGAGAATGGCAGCTCATGAGACTCAGGAGGTAAAGGAATCCAGGAGAGCTGAAGCTTAAGACCCAGAAGAACTCTCCCCCAAGGTGATAAAAGTCGTAAACAACTTATTGGAGAGAGACTCTTCCACCAGAACAAACTGAAAGTAGAGCAGTGAGCTCCCAAGATGCAACTTTCATGAGTCAGCACGGATGATGGGGTGAGCTTACCATACTCTTTATTATTATTATTATTATTTATTGTCCATAATGAGTTACATTGTTTAGTGGGCCAACAATGAGTTGTTATCCCCAATTCCCCGTTGCCCCCCTTCCCCATCCCCAGTCAGCTGGATATCCTCCTCCATGGGCCATCTGTTTCAGTCTTTGTGGTAGGGGACCATGGATATCCCAGTCTTCAGCTGGGTTCTCATGACCCAAGTGTGTTGTTACTGAGGGTTGCCAAGTCTCTGAAATTCTCCCCCACCACGGCTCTCACAATCTTTCCGCCCCCTCTTCCGCTCAGTTCCCTGAGTCGTGGTGGGTGAGTATTAAGGCTGCTTTAATATTGTGAGCTTAGGGGTTTTTGTGTCAAGAATGGTTGGTTTCTGTCTCACTGGCTTATCCTGTGTTGATTGAATGGCTGTGGCTGTGGCTGTGGCTGTGGGTCCCTTGTTCATCCCGTCCTTCTCTACAGGGTTCCATATGGATCCTCCACGATATGACTGTGGTGGCCCATCTCTTGCCATTACCATACTCTTGTAACCCCTCATCTATACTCCTGTAAGTAATGTCAATAAATCCATACTCTTGTAACCCCACGTCGATACTCCTGTAAGTAATGCCAATAAACTCATCGGCTCACCAAATTGTACTTTGGTGGAATCAGTTCTTGAGTCTATCTATGGTCAGTGCCCTATCTGGGGGTGAATATACATTTGTTCACGTCTTCCCAGGAAAATTTCACACAACGCAACTAAGCATGGAAGTTTTTGTTCCTATTTTGCAGCATGAGATGGATCATCTAAGCCAACCTCTCTCCTGAACATTCCCCACTTATGTAGGATTTATTTTTCTATTAAAAGTATGTGTTTGCCCAATTCTCATCTAGTTAAAGAGGCTTTGCTTTGAATATTTTGATGACATGTCATTTGGTAAACAGAAATCTATGTCAATGATGTATAAGTAAATCAAAAAATTTAGGTAGCAATGTGCAGTGTCAAGGTTCAAAATAGAGATGTGAGGATTTGATGATCAGAGCATGAGAGAGACAGCAAGCAGTGCAATACTTACTGTGACTTTACTCTCCTAGCAGCATTCTGGAGCCTTTTATTATTGGACCACCCATCAATTATTCTTGGTTTTATATGGTCACTATGTGAAGACATTGTATTGCCAAATACTGTGACGGTAAATAATAGGTAAATACGGAGATTCTTTAAGTATATTTTTTGAAATTTGGGGGAAAAGAAGGCAATCATAACTTTAGTATCTTCAGACTGTCCTAAATGCCAGGGGAATCTTAAATACTTCAATAAAAATACAGTCATAGAAGAGGTGATATAGAGCTTAGAGATAGAAGACCTGATTTCAAGTGCTGACTTTTCCATCCTCACAATACCATAAATGGGAAAGATTAGATAAACTAAATCAAACACCATAGATCTAAAGACTCTTAGCAGCAGACACTTGGCAAAAAGTGATGTTGATGTGGAGCAGAGAGGTTCAGGAAAGAATTCTCACACCCCGGACCCTGCCTTCTTGTCTTTTTAATAAACCAAAGAATTGGCAACTCAGACTGAGAATGATCTTTATAAAAACATCACACTTTATTCAAACGTTACAGGAACACCAGGGAAATAAAAGGGGCCAAGGAAGAAAGGAAAAGTGACCTAGAGATTAGGGAAAATTCACCATGTGGTGAACAACCATGGACCCCGGACACCTAAATAAATAAATAAATAAGTAAATAAGTAAATGACTGTTTTAAAAGACATGTGCATTCAAAAAGAGATTAAAAAGTAAAAGTAAAACTCATGGTAAAAATGTCTTCTGCCAGAGTGGGAGAGAAATAACCCTACCAGAGATCAAAGGCCCAGACGTGGAGTAGGTCTCAAGAGTCAGGAGAAGACTCAAGTTTCTCCTTGAGTTCAAGTTAGAATTCGAACTCTGGAAGTCAGCATTCACCTGCACCAGATGTCCCAGCCAATGGGGGGAGGGGAGGCGCCAGACTTGGGCAAGCTGCTTTTTCCAGAGGGCTGTGATTGGGTGAGCCGAAGCAGGTGGAGGTTAGCTGAGTTCGACAGGGTGAGTGGAGATGATAGGCGTGACAAGATCGTGAGTGGCTGTCCCTGTCTAACTGCCTACCAAAAGCTGTCTGCTTAACCTAACCCCTCACATTCCCCTCACTGGAGAAGACATTCTAGCTGCTGTCAGAACAAGACCATGACATTAGATCTTGCAATGGGACAGTGAGATATGGCAGTTAGAGTCTCTCCCAGAGAGGGGGGGTTGCTATTCTAAAGGTTCAAGAGAGTAAACTATCAGTCATACATCACATCACATCACCTAGATTTCTCTGGCGTGCTCTAAAAAAAAACATGTAAACCTTACTGTTGGAGCCTATTTCAGAGATTGGGAGGTCTGACATTGTGAGGCAGGGAGGGGAGACAGTCCCATGAGAAATGGCCAGGTTTCTTCTCTTAACAGGTGATCAAGGTGGCCCATATAGATGGAGTTAGGTTGTTGTGCAACTATCTGGCTGTGAGGGTCCTATAAGTGAACAGAAATACAGTTAAAACAGTAGCTGAGTATATAAGGCCCAACGATTAACAAAATAACTATGAAGATTATAATAGGAATAATCTTTTTCCATCATGAAAAACTTTTATATTGTTAACTAGAGGGCCAAGCCTGGTGCTAAGGAGTACAGGACATCTGATCTTGAGTAGACCAGTTATCTTGTATTCTTGGGACTTCAAATCAGGAATGACAGGGATCTATTAAACTTGTTTTTAATCATATCGGTGGCATTGGGATTCAAGGAAACTTTGATAATTGTGCTTTACTTTATTTATCCTTCTGTGAATTTCTTATGGAATATCTATATCTGTAACTTCATGTAATGAAAGTGAGTTAAATGGAGGGAAAAGGGGAAGTCTTATATTTATATAATGATTACTTTTCCTATACATTTAGAAATACATACTACTGGGTGAGTGAATGGTTCAATAGGTAAGAGCACTTGTTACTTAAGAATGAGAGCCTCTCATGCAGAAAACCTCCTAGTTAAAATCCCCTGAGACCACATTAAAAATAAATAAGTTGTGCTTGCAACACATCTGTAACCCTAGTCCATGGGGAGTGAGAGGGTGCAGAGATGAAGAGAATCATGGAGCTCACTGACGGATAGCAGCCCCAGGTTGAGAGAAGATCCCCCATCTCAACCAATATTCAGATAAGCAATAAGAGGACACCTGACATTCGTCTCTGCCTTCCACACACATGCACATAGATTCACATATCTGCACACACATGTCTATACTACCCAACACACACACCATACCATACCTATATTTTACACACACACATACATACACAGGATCTTGGACTTCATAAAAATTTTTGGAGTTAAAGGTTTTATGTATTATACTAAAGAAGAAATTAAAACACAGACAGGCAGAATAATTTAAACAATTTCTACTTGATTTCCAAAACGTAGAGTTTTTTTCACTATTTTACTGTTTCATATTATGTTACATTGTATAACACCCTAGGTACCTCAAATAAAAATTACATTAAGATATTTCATATTGTTATTTCTGCATATAAATTTATTAGGCTTTAAGTCTTAAGCATAAACCACCTGGCATAACTAAGGAACTTAGCAGTGAAAAACAGTTTACTTTTAGTTATAATCTGTTCAGAAATTATTAATAGTATGGAAAACATTTTTTTCATAATGAAAGAAGCTAAAGTTATATCTATATGCTTACTAAGACAGAAACCTCATGAAGGCCCACAATATTTCTTTCTTTATTGCCATATATTTTTTTTTCTTTTTTTTAAAATTTATTGTCCATAATGAGTTACAACATTTAGTGGGCAAACAATGAGTTATTATCGCCAATTCCCCGCTGCTCTCCCCTCCCCCTCCACTGGATAACCTCCTCCATGGATCGTCTGGATCAGTCCTTGTGACAGGGGACCATGGATAGCCTAGTATTCAGCCAGGTTCTCCTGGCCATGCCTCTGGATAATCTCCTCCACCACGGCTCTTACAATCTTTCCGCCCCCTCTTCAGCATAGTTCCCTGAGTCGTGGTGGATGAGTAATAAGTTTGCTTTAAGGTTGTGAGCTTAGGGGTCTTTGTGTCGAAATCATTGGTTTCTGTCTCACTGGCTTATCCTGTGTTGATTTAATGGCTGTGGCTGTGGGCCCCTTGTTCATCTCGTCATTCTCTGCGGAGTTCCATTTGGATCCTCCATGGTATGACTGTGGTGGCTCCTCTCTTCCCAGAATCTCAACTATCAGCCGTTGGTAGGGTTAGATGGGCCTCAGCTCTCTCGTTGCATCCTGAGAAATACAAACACAATCTCCATCGGAGAGTGAGATCAGTGTAGGTTAACAAATATACACAATTCTGGATTACCTAGATTCTATTTTTAGTAGCCTCCCTGTCACTCGCTCCCATAGTGCATCTTGTTTTGGGAGCCCAAAAGTACGGGATCCAGTGCCTATCACCCTGAATCCCTAGTTCCAGACAAGTGGTCCCCCTCACTAAGTGGAAAATTGGCCGAATTTTAAAGGTGTTGATTGTCTCCCCCAGGCCCAGGCTCCTCCATTTCACAAGTGCTCCTTTGTTGGTTCGCTGTTTCCTCCCAGTAGGAGGTGTGGTCAGCCTACTCATGGCCGCAGATTGTGTTTCGTGTCAATCGTCTCTGTTTACTCCAGCTGTCGTTTATCAGTTTCCCCTGGCAGCCTGTGCAGTGCCTTCCAGCACTACACTAACTGCCTTCTGGGGGCTGGATACCATTCCGGATGTTGAAGGGTTTCTCGATGCTGATCGATAAGCATGAGGATAAACCATGTTAGGTTCAAAACTATAAAATCCTTACGAGCATACTGTAACCTATTGAGAAAGTAGTGAGCATCGCCTGGCAAGAGGGGCCATGAGTAGTAGGGGAGATAGTCTAAGCCTGTGAATAATTAGATCAGCCTGACAACCCCTGGTTCCAACCACTGGTTCCTTCCCTCACTGAGCTGTTGACCAAAGTGACTCATGAGATTCCAACAACAAGACAGAATTATGTCAAAGCTCTTGAGTGCTCTCCCCAGGCCTGAGGCAAAACTCTGTTACTGAAGAAGGCCTACAATATTTCACATTAAATACAATTTGGTTCTATATCTCCAAATAGATTCACTAACTAACATGAGCCTCCAGAAGGAACATATGTAATTTGTTTTAGTTCAGTGAAACCTAGTCTTGATTTTTGACCTATAGAACTATAATATAATCAATTTGTATAGGAGTCTCTCTATTTTATCCATATCTTCACTTTCTATGATTTTAGCTACTTGCATTCAACCATGGTCTGACAATATTAAAAAGGAAATTTTTAATAACTGACTCATATCCAGAAATAAGCTATTCATGATATTTTATTGTTAGTTGCTGTTAATATCTAACTGTGCCTCATTCATAAATTGGACTTAAGTATGGGCATCTGGAGCAGTTCCTTCTTATTGCTAGGACAGAACACCTGACCAGAAGCAGTTTTAAGGGAGAAAGTGTTTATTGCAAACTTATAGTTTTGAGGGGAAGCTTCCTCATGGCAAAAATAAGGGACTGGCTCACAACATGGCACATCCATAGCAGAGAGAGAGAGAGGGAGAGAGAGAGAGACAGAGAGAGACAGAGAGACAGAGATACAGAGAGAGACAGAGACAGAGAGAGACAGAGAGAGTAGAAAGAGGGAGTTGGCTATGAACACATAGTAGAGCTAGATTCCTTAACCCCAAGGTCTGCCCCAGCAATACATCTTCTCCAGCCAGGCTTCACCTCTCAAATGCTCCACCAGCTGGGGCCCAAGCAGGAAGCTAAATTATAAATACCTGAGGCTATGGAGACACTACAGCATTCTTGTATTTGAAAAACAGTATATGTGGGATTCATTAGTTAGGTTTCAGGCACCTGTGGAATGTCTTAGCATTCTCCTCATGTGATGGGAATCCCTATTGTATTGATTTAAGCTACTAAATTTGTGTCAATTTGTTAAAGAAGCAGTTAAATACCCATATTTTTCTACATATTTGCTCAATTTATTTTACTCATGTTTGGTCCCTCAGTGAACCAGCAGTGGGGTCATTGTTGTTGCTCTTGTTATCATGTTAGTGAGTGACTCTGGGGGACAGCTTGATTACAGTGAATTTCTTTTGTCCTGTTAAAGTTTTCATGTCCCCACTACAAATCTACAAATTGATACTTATAATTTTACCAGGGATTTCCAGTTCTGGAATCCCCTCCTCTCAGAGGAGTCTGCTCTCTCTGCTTCCTTTATCACTTACTTTGAAATAAACTTTATTCTTAAACCTAAAAAAAAATTCTAAACAGAATCCAAGATTCAGGAACCATAAGCATCCACCACAAGTAGATTACACCCCTAGCCTAAGAGACCTGAATTCATAGCAAGGCCTTAGAGATTATGCCTCCTGGATAAACACATTAATGGAAAGATATGGTACTAAATGCCATTTCTGGCTCATGTCTATTTTATATAAGTTTTGGTGCTCTAAACATGTATTTTCAGAGGTTTATTGATTCTGAAGAAATTAGGTTGTAATGAAGCTTAACCTATAGAAATACATCAGTCATCGTAAATTCCTTCCCAAATGTCAACCATCATGATTATAGGACCTCATCCTCGTACAAAACACCACAACGTAATTCAGAGCCCGGGTAGGATCAGGCACTTGTGATAACACTGGGAGCAGGTAAGGAGGAGCCTTTGTGAATATAAGTTGAGAAAGAATAAAGGAGCTATGAGGATCTGGCCTCCTGCCAGAAGTGCCTTATTGAGCCAAGGAGACAACATGAAGGGTTAATCATTTTGAGCCCTTCTCTTGGGACCCTAAATGGGTTGTGCTATAAGAATAGGAACTGTGACTTCCTGCCTCAGGATTGATGTGTATTAACATATCATTTAGAGATAGGAGAATGTAGACCAAGAAAATGTGCAGGAGCTTCCTGGGATCTCAAGATCTGAGCTCCTGACCAAACATAGCCCTGCTGGGCTGGTGTCATCAGAGTCAGCCCACTGGCAGCTAGGAAAAAATGCAATCTTTTGATATTTTCCAAGAAGAAAATCCTGTGCACATGCCTTAAAAGAGCCTATAAAACAGTGTCCTTATGTTGGCCTTATAATTAGGTATTAATAGAAGGACTGCACTGTTTTACAAGGCAATATTCTAGTTCCTGAGCGGCTAAGAGACTCAGCTGCTTGCCAAAAATTGTAATTTATTCTGACAAGTACTCACCACCTTTACTCACACCCTAGAGTTTGATCAGAGAAACAGGGTTAGAAATGTCCTGGAAGAGTTAAAATAAGACACATAAACTCCTGTGGGCCTGAAAAGTATGTCACCAGGGACTTCTGGTGGGAGTAGAGTTGAACTTGCCATTGTCTCTAAGTATCAATTCTTTCTAAGAGGCATCCTAAAGTTAGGAAATGAGGGATTTCTGAATACTGTCGAGAGAGAGAGAGAGAGAGAGAGAGAGAGAGAGAGAGAGAGAGAGAGAGAGAGAGAGAGAGAGAGAGAGAGAGAGACCAAGCAGGAGTGTAACACCTCTGGTCTCACAAAGAGGCATGGGAAGGTACACCATCTCCTATAAAGAAAAGTGAAATGTGTTTTCATTTTTCCCCAATAAAATAATTTTTAAAGTATGGTTTGGTTTCCAGACAGTTTTTTAAGAGCTAAGTGGCTCAAGAAGTGGGGGGTGAAATGAGTTAAGAAAGGTAGTAACATTTAAATGTCCAAAAATTTACCTTAATTTGGGTGACTTTCAGGAATTGGATATTTGATCTCAGCTTCTTTTCAGATCCGTAGTTTATTTCTTAAAATACTTATATACTGCAGAGTCCAGATGCAACTACATTATAACATGAGATGTCTGAAAAACAGTTGTTTCCAGGAGCCACGCTCCCAAAGGTCAATAGTTGAGTCAAGTGGACTTGAGAAGACCCGCTTGAGGCAATTACACCTACGTCACTTGACAAAGCCCAGGAACAGGGCTACCTTTGACTTTCCTATATCAAAAAAGCTTTCCCTGAAAAATTCTTTCTTATACTATTCTTGAAACTTCTATCTTTAAATATTATTCTACATGGGAGAGATATAAAATGATGTTGAGGGGAGCAAATATTTATGTATAAGAAAACGAATCAGCCAGAATTTGTACCCTTTCTACCCAAGATGGAAGCTCTAAAGAATATCATAACTGGAGTGGAGGTGATGGAGAGAAAGGGGGAGGTTGCAAGAGGAGGATGGGAGATGGAAAAAGAAAAGATAAAGGAAAAAAGATGTAGCAATTGGCTAAATTCCTTGGCCCGTCAGAAATTATGCACATGTTCCTTCCCAGTAGTCTTTTCATTGCCAAAACCCCAGAATCTTAAGTTATACATATTTTTCTCATTTCTAATAAATGGTGTGAGTTGGAAATCTTTCCAAAAGCAAAATATTTGCATCTTTGAAAGTGATTTTCAGAAAAGGTCAAGAAACCTGAGTGTTTCAATGACATATGAAAAGATTCTGGAAATGTCACTGTGGCACTTATGGTTTTTCTAAGGGGCTGGAAGCTTCCTGGGTGCTCATCAGAAACTGACAGCTCTGTAAACATCTGCAGCATCCTCATCCCCCAGAGTTCTGCATTAGTCAGCTATTGCAATAACAAAACCGCCAGACACATGATGTCTGACCATGATTTCTCACAAGGCTGCGTGTCAGCTAGTAAGTCCCATTCCCGTTGCTGCTTTCCTCTGGGTTCATTCCTTCCATTTCCTGGGCTCTGTGCAAACAGAGAGCCTCCTCCTGCAGATAAGGTCTGGCCTGGAATTCCCCTTGATGTGTCACCCGAAGGAGCAGTCCATCAGGGGCCTTCGGAGGTCTAGGTACTGGGCATGGCCAGATTCAATGGATGAAGCTAAGCAGGGCGGAGAGAAGGGATGAGTCTCAAAATGCCCTTTGAGGACACGGACTGAGTGACATAAGAGCACGTCTACTGAAGGTCCTACCACTTCCCAAGGGAGTTCCCTCCAGGTCCACACCTTCAATACATAGGCATTTAGGGGACAGTCAGGACCAAGCTGTACAATAACTATTTTTAAAGTTTTTGAATTTCACTAAAGACTTGAAAATCATATGAAAAAGAATGTAGTTTTTTTAGGTTACTGTGTTCTTTGTACTCCTTTTTTCTCTCATTCCCCCTTTCTCAATCCTCAAGAAACAAAGAAAATATTACCTTCATGGTGTCCTGAGATCAGATCCACCCACTCGGAGGACAATAGAGGCCACAGAGCCCTGAGTGAATTTATTAATCCATTACCCCTTAAAATGTTCCTCACTAAAATAATTCTCATGCTAGCCAATATGTTTATGAAACTCTCTTTAAATTTTAGCTAATTTTCCCATTAAGTTTCTACTAAATAGTAGAAGCTAATTTTATCTGCTGTTTTATTCACTGGGTTTCCTAATGACATTCATGTTTGCCAAAATGAAATTGGTAATTATATCTCATTAAAATTAAACATTATCATCAACAATTTACCCAATCGATTCACCTTCCCATTCTCCCAGGGACACTGCACTCCTTCCCCAGACAGCTCCTTCTTTCCAGTCTCTGCACATGACATTTTTTCTTAAGTCATAGACATAACCGAGGTTGTGAGGCATGCATTTCTGAAATTCCTGCTTTTCCACCCAAAATCAAGTCCCATATGTACCACACTTACCTCTTCCTGTCTAGTCTCAGAGTTGATTCTTCTGGTCAACCTACTTCTTCCTCCCCCAGAGGTGTGGTTCATCCATTCCATCTCCCTCTGACATCTTCAGCCTCCCTGTTTCAGATGTTTCTTTATCCTAACATTCTTGGCCAAGCCCTCATGACCACCATTCTCTGTGTGTCACCCCTGAAGTAAAGGTTGCTAAGGTAGCAGTTCACAGTCACCCATGACTGACTCTGGCATCTGGCACCTCCTCATTCTTCTGGTGATAAGTACCGCTCCCTCCTGTCTCCTAGTGATTGATGTAAAGGGACTTCACTAATTCCTTACCCCTACCAACTGATACTGGCTGTTTCAGCAATGCACATGGGACTCACATATTAGAGTCAATCAGACTCTGAATTTTTTGCCAGTAATTGAGAAAATAGACTTTCTTCTTTTTTTGAGGTGGATAGCCAGAACAGAACAGGTATACCATTAGAGCTCTGACAGGCTGTCTACCAGCACAAAGGGGAGAGTTCAGCTCAGGAGGGAGCAAAAGAAATGCAAAGAAATGGAGAAAGCCTGGCTCCTGGTGACATCTGTGTGCTGTGAAATTCAGCTGTGACTAACTCTGGAAATAATCACAGATATTTTAGTTACATTAACCAATAGATTTTTTTTTTGCATGAGCTATTTTAGTTGTAACTCTTTTCCTGATTTTCAAAGAAAAGTGCAGTGTGTGGTACCCTTCACTGTTGCCAATTCCTTCCTTCTTGATGCCTATGCCACAGAAAACTGTCTCCTCGGCTCACTTCACCAGTCAAAGCTCCAACTCTAAGCTCACTTTCTATTTGGCAACTATGATCTCACTTGTCTGCAGCATCTAAAAATATTGCCAATCTCTCCTTTTTTGAAATGACCTTATCCTATGAATTTCATTTCGTTGTTGGTTAGTTTTCCTCCTCTCTGAATTTTCTTTACTCCCTCTTTCCTGAAATCACAATTGTTATCCTAAATGAATTTCCTTCTCTCCTTATTCCCTAAATATACCTTCTTTTCTAGCGTGGTTTCATCAACTGTTGTAATTTTTAAAAAATATTTTATTTTCCATAATGAGTTACATTATTCAGTGGGCAAACAGTGAGTTGTTATCCCCAATTCCCCGATGCTCTCCCTCCCCCATCCCCAACCAGCTGGATATCCCCCTCCGTGGGTCGTCTGGATCAGTCCTTGTGACAGGGGACCATGTATTCTCCTGGCCCTAGTATGTTGTTACTGAGGGGTGCCATGCCTCTGGATAGTCTCCTCCACCATGGCTCTCACAATCTTTCCGCCCCCTCTTCCGCTCAGTTCCCTGAGTCGTGGTGGGTGAGTATTAAGGCTGCTTTATTGTTGTGAGCTTAGGGGTCTTTGTGTCAAAAATCATTGGTTTCTGTCTCATTAGCTTATCCTGTGTTGATTGAATGGCTGTGGCTGTGGGTCCCTTGTTCCAACTGTTGTAATTTTTAATTGTCAGTTTTATTGTAATATTTTCCATGTTTAGATCTGTCTAGTTCTCAGTCTTCCTTTGAACTCTTATAGTCAATGACTTTAGGCATACGTAACTGACAGCCTACTGCAACAGATGCCCTCTTCTTCCAAAGCCTCACTTCACAATCTTCCTACCTTCCCTATTGTCCCCACTGCTCCTAAATTTATTACATCAACACCACTGACCTCAAGTAAGCCACCATCAGCCGCTCACTTTCCTCTCTTCTTCCCTAGAACTTATTGATTTCTAAATAATTTGTCACCAGGAAAAAAAAAACTAGTTTAGTTTCCTCATATCAAACACAGAGATACAGACCAGGTTGGAGTAATGGCTCAGCAGTCAAAGGCACTTGCTTGGAAATCTGGCTCTAGTGAAACCAGATTCACAAAATGGCATGTATGTCTGGTATTTGTTTGCAAGCATGAAGCCATAGCACACACACACTCATGTGCAAATAAATAAATAAAATATAGTCGTATGTGATGGCACCTGTCTTTAATCCCAGCATTTGGGAGGCAGAGGTAGGAGGATTGCTGTGAGTTTGAGGCCATAGTGAGTTCCAGGTCCCTACCTCAAAAAAACCAAAATAAACAAATAAAAATATCTTTTAAGCTGAGATACTATTAATATTTGCTGAGAAGACTAAAAAGTTTTGATATTTATCATACCTTAAATAAACATAGTTTCATGTCATTTATCTACTGTTCTTTTAACACTCTGTAACTTAGTGGCTTAAAGCAATACTCATTTATTTACTCACAAATTTGTAATTAGGCAAGGCCCAGAGAGGATCACTTATCAAAGTCCCATTGTTGAAATGACCTTTGTGTTGCTGGGACAAACGCCCAACCAGAAGCAATTGATGGGAGGAAAGTTTTTTATTCTGGTTTACAGTCTTGAAGGGAAGCTTCATGATGACAAGAAAAGATGGTAGAGCCAACAGCAGGTGGACAAAAGCAGCAAGTAGGTGAGCGTAACAAGCAAAGGGGAGCTGGCTGTAATATCCTTAAGCACACCCCTGAACAGCACACCTCCTCCAGCAAGACTCCACCTCCCAAATTGCCATCAGCTAGAAACCATGTATTCAGACACATGAGTTTAAGGGGAACATCTTATTATACTACCACAGCTGGGACAGCTGGATTGGGCTAGACTGGCCTGGAGAGTTCACTTTTAAGGTGGCTCCCTCAGTGCCACCCAGAGACCTATGTTCTCTGTGTGTGCCTCTCTCCCTGGTAGATCTTCTCACAGCATGAGGAATAAGCACCCATGAGGCAGGAAGAGGATTCCAGACCAAGTGTTTCACAGACAAGGAAGTGAAAACTGTCAATTTGCTGAGTCCAGAAGTTGGCACAGCATCATTTATATCCTATTCTGTTGTTCATGTAGTCACTGAACTTGATTCAAGGAGACAGGGCACAATAGTTCTCAATGGACAGACCGTCAAAGAATTGCAGGCCCATCTTACAAAACTACCACAGTTTGTTCCCTCCACATCACCTCCCTTCTCTCCTTGGCAGCTGCCAGCACTTGTTCTGCATAATATTTCCTAAACTGTTGTCACTGACTTTTCTCCTTGTTTCTATTTTTACTGTCTTTTAATATCTTTCCCCACACTAATATTTCTAAAAAGTGTGCTTACTTCATTCAAAACCTCTTGATGGCTCCCTATAATATAAATATTATTCTAATTCTATAATATATAGTCGATATAACTCCCCAGCTATAGGCTAAGATAGTCTGAAACACTGAATGAAATCAAAGTACTACAGTGAGATATTTAATAATCTGAAGACAAACACAGAGAAATCTGTCAGAGCTGAGGTCTCATGCAGGCTTTGTTAGCTCGCAGTTATTAACAATTTCAGTAATAGAACAAGCTACACTTTTTAAAAAAATAACATGGTTCTTTGGCAAGGTTGGGTTTGAGTGATTTCTTTGATTAAAAAGAGAAGTGTTATATGAAAATCATTGTGGAATCAGAAGTAAAGGTGGTGGTATCCAATCTGATGCCAGGTTTATCACAGTTTCTCAGTGCCTGAGATAGTTAAATTCTATTGTCGATTTGACCAGATTAGAAATTAAGAATCATAACTCTTCCCAAGAGGTCTGTCAGGGTGATTCCAGTGAGGATTAACTGAGGGAGGAAGGTTTTTCTCCTTTCCATGGTAGTGGGTTGCATGTAAAGAATTCCAAGGGAATGCAAGGCCTTTTGCCTGCCTGCCTTGCTACTCTGTGAATGTATCAACCTGTGGCTGCCTTCCTTCACTGACATTAGAACCTGGTGTCATCAACCTTCCAATGTGGACTGAAGACCAGTAGCTCTCCTGGAATCCTCAGGCCAGATTGAACTGCTGAGGAATCCAGCCTGTGGATCGAGCAGCTCCTATTTATATTCTTGGATTGCCCAACCTGCATCCTGTAAAATAATCTCATAAATTAAATTTATAATACAAATTGGTTCTATTGTTTCTGTTCCTTTAGATAACCCTGACTAATACAGTGCCCAAAACACATGCACATGTCATTTGTAAATGATAACTAATCAATAAAATGTTATGCTTTCCAGTTTACATAGTAGCTTTCAAGTACTTCCTCTTTGTGTTTTTTTTTTTTTTTCCGCCTGTCAGGGCTCCACACTGGGACCATCCACCAGGGCTGATCCTGGCCTCAGAGCACAAGAAGATTGGTCCAGTACAGGGCCACCACCTTGTGTGTCTGGCTTATGTGGGTACTGGGGAATTGAACCCATGGCCTTAGGCACTGGAGGCAAGTGCCTTAACTGATGAGCCATTTCCCCAGCCCCTGCTTCAGCCTCTTGAATGCTTGGATTAAGACATGATGCACTGAATTTCAGCTTTTGCATATGTTTTCAGTAAGCTCCTTTGGATTTTTTGGCACAAGACTTGACATAATCAGAAATATTGTTTATGATACATTTATAGCATAATGCATAAGCATAATGAGGTAAACGTAATCATAATGTTTTAGATGAGAACTTTACCAAACTCTGCCAGGTCCCATTCTTTCTCAGCAACACCATTCCAAGGCAGGCCAGACCTACACAAGCTTTGTGTTTCACTGCTCAGCAACTCAAGAAAGAAGGAATACCTCGTAAAAATCAATTTCCCAGTCTCACATACAAAGCATTTTTATTCTGTGGATTTCCCCAAATAATCAGCCTCATTTGATGTGCAATAGCAAATGTATAGTCCTGTATAAACAGACTGCTTATAGTTTTGAAAGAAATAAGTACAGACTTAAATTAATTATAGTCATGCAGGAAAAAATACAGAGAAGAGGTATTTTATAAAATAAAGAAATAAATTTAATGTGATATTCAATTAACCATCAAATGTTGTGTGAATGTCTAGTATATGCAAAACAGTTCTAGGCACATAGACACACTGATGAAAACCACCTGTAACCTGCGTGGACATTTTCCTCAACTGTGCACATAGTCCTATTGTAGGAGGATGCATCTCATTTGCAAATTAACTTCTGAGCATGGAATGAGAATGCCCATGAGGAGAAAATGCTATCAATACTATTAAAGAATATATGATTCCTTTCATGAAGTGTGAGGCTCACTAATAATATTCATGCTGGGTAGCTTGCTGCTTCCATGTAGAGCACTGAGAATTTCCTTTGTGTATTTTCGTTTGCTCAGAGGTGTACTGAAAAACTTACTGGAGTAAATATGTTTTAAAGAACATGTAAATATTTAAACAGAAAACACAGAAGGCCATTTTTGAAGCTTAAGCTTTCTTTTTAAATGATTTGTATGGATATAGGGCTGTGTCATTTTGTAAACACTTGGGAACCTAGAGAGGGGACAAGAATAGTAGTGCTAACCCTGTAAAGTCTTTCCAATGTAAGACCAAAGGATGCATTTCCTCGACAGAATAAAAAAATATCGACCACCTTTACCTGAACCATGTTTTCTTCTTAGTTTTGATATACTATTTCATTTTTCTAATTGGACTTTATAGTCTCTTCTCTTTTCAACATTTAAAATATATTCCCCACTAAAATAAATAATTAAACGATAGATGAACTGTCAAAAGGGAACATTATTTTAATGCAACATTAACATTTTGGTAATTAACATGGAAGTTAATGCTTTTAGCAGATGTAACAACATTAGACTTGTAAATTTTAATTAAAGTTAATGGTTCATGATAGCTGTAGGGAGTGGGCATTCTCTCTGGATACTGAAAGCATGTCTAATGTGATTAGAAATACTAATTGTAGAAGAAAGGATAGTACTGCTAATGACTAGTCTTCATTTCTTACAAAGTTAGTAACTTGGAAGAAATCTTTCCAAATGAGGATGGTGGTAAAGAAATTTAAGTCAATAGAAGAGCTGGTGCCACTTAATGGATGGACTGAATCACAAAGCACAAACTGTCCATGCAGACTTGCTTTTCTCTAGGTAACTACATCAGATAATTCCAAGAAAAGCAATGAAGGTGTTTAGTGATCTTAAACTAGGGAAGGTGATTCATCTTTAATTTTCTCTGTAGATTGTAATGCAGTGTTGCTATCTCAAACTACTCAGAGGGCTTGGTCTAGATTCCATAGAGCAAGAGAATAAGTTTTTTTTTTTTTTGTTTTTTTTTTAGGGTCTCACTCTAGCCCAGGCTGACCTGGAATTCACTATGTAGTCTCAGGGTGGCTTTGAACTCACAATGATCCTTCTACATCTGCCTTCCAAGTGCTGGGATTAAAGGCATGGGCCACCTCACCTGGCTGAAAATAAATTTTGAGTAGCAAAGAGATAAGAAATCCCTACATTAAAAACCCTACATTAAACATTTACTAGTGTGATTGAAATGATGCCTTAGAGGTAAGTTATACATACCAGCCCATAGGAGGCATATATGATGCTCAGGTTAGGAGCAAATGATGGGTATTACTTATATGTAAGTACTGAGTATGTCTGTTTAACCAATAGGGTGGGATTGGAACACTGCTCCTTTTTTATTTGTTTTTGAGGTAGGGTCTCCCTCTAGTCCAAGCTGACCTCAAATTCACTATGTAGTCTCGGGGTGGCCTGGAACTCCCCTACCTCTGCCTCCTGAGTGCTGGGATTAAAGGGTGTGCCACCACACCCAGCTGGAACTTTGCTTATAACAGTGGTGTGGTATAGTCTGCAGAAATTATAGGTGAAATAGAGACCACTTTAACTCTTTTAACATTCCGTTCTTGGCTCAGTTTCCAGCCTACATGTAGACAAGCTAATTTGAAGGGCTAGTGAAAAGTAGTAGCCTCCAGTTTTATTGTATATTATAAACATGCTGGAATGTTGAGAATGAAACCTTGCATTCTCATTGGTTACTGTAGCAAGCTTACTAATGGGTGACTATTTTCAAAAATGATGAGAGTTATAAGTGGCCAAGGATCTGCTGGCAAGTGACTACTCAATATCTCACATTTCAACACATAAAACATTAATTATGTAATATTTTGCTATGAATTTGAAGTAACTTTCAATCATAACAATGACCCCTAGGTCAGGAATTTTCTGAGAACTAGTAACTAGTGGGGTGAGAAATCCAAACCTTAAAAACATTGCTAAGATGGTTGTGCATTTTTATAATTTAGAGAGATTAATCAGTGAGCCCAGACAATTCTGTTTTGTTTATTGCTAATGGTAAATATGAACTCATATGTCAATATCACACTGGCCAGTTAAGAAAGTACAGACTCTTAATCACACCAGAACTACATAGCTACAAAAATTAAAATTTGGAATGCACAGAGAAGGTAAATATTAAATTTACTGGTGAGCAAGAATTTTAATTAGAAACATGATCTGTTGGCCAGTCTAGAATAGGCATAGTAACTTTTCCAGCCATCGGTTTTAGTTCTTTTCCAGCTTTAAAAAATATTATATACCAGGCTTATGAACTATTTTTACTTGACCATTGCCAAATCCAATTAATAAAAACACACAGCAATATGTTAGCATAAATATTTTGTACAATGATTATACTTTTATAATTGTTCTTCACATGAAATTCAAATGCAACTTGTGTATTCCACACTCTAACCCCTACATATCTAGGCCTCTTCATCAATGGTACTCCTTAGCATATGTCATATCCCCAGGGTTTGGGGTTAGAGTGCAGTGACTTGGGGCAGGCGTTGGGGGATGTATGCTGGCAATCTCAGTACCTTTTTCCAAACCACTAATTGCACTTGACTGGGTGTGTCTCATAATATTATGAAAGATTTTTGTGGCTCTTGCCCCAAACCTCCAAGCAGGAAGTAGGAATAAGCCCTTATGCTCCAGTACATAGAATCCAATTGTCTCCTGTGACTGCTTCCAAGGTTGGCAACTATAGGCCAGGAGACAGTTCAGGTTCCGAGAACCCAGGGACACTCTTCTCTCTTCTCTCCCCAATCTCCTACCTGTCTCTCCATACTTCCTCACTTAAGTCAAGGAGGACACAAAACTAATGATGTTTTGGGTGATCTTAAAATTTAAACAAAAAAGAAAGTGAACAAGAAAAGGGCATTTACCCCATGAATGGGGTCCACTCTCTTATTCATATTTTACTTAATTGCCTTGCTCTTGAGTTGAAAACCCTGGATTTCCCTTCTAGTGCAAGTGACACAGACTTCAAAGACTTATTTTTGGAACTGAAAATCTGACTATTGAGGGGCTTTGTTTGCTTGTCTGTTTCTACCTTTAATCTACCCTGAAGCAAAAGTATCCTTTAGTTGAATAGGGAGACAGTCACCCTAGGACAGAAAGAAGAAGAAATATATTATTTTATTCTTATAGTATTGTGTAACCACTCTTTGAATATCATTTTAGCCAAATATTTTGCTCAAAATGACTCTGTGTTTTCAGGTTGAACTAGTGGTCATTTTTATAAATTTACAGTCCATCTGTTACTTGTGTGATCTGGAAAAGGTAGCCTAACCTTTCTACCTCTGCATGTTCTTCCTTATTGAAGATACCTTACAGGAGAATTTATTCCATCTTTTGAGTGATTGTGTGTTAATACCAAATACTTCACTATGTTTAACATCCAATCCAGTCATTCCTAACCTCCAAAGAATAAGATATGGGGTAATATATGCATCTGAAGTATACTGAACACATATTCTGAGATCTTTTCCTGTGTTAAACTATGTGTTTCTATGTGCTATGATCACATTATATTGTGAGGGTATCACAGAATTTTGGAGTTAGGAGGATTTTTAGATTACTTGATCAAATTCCTTCATTTAATAAAAGTGGACTTGTGATTTTCAATTAAAAGTTATATTCAGAAAATTTCCAAAATCATCCTTTCGTCCCTTAAACATGTACTTTTGATGTCACCATATCACACTTACCATGTCTTGTTAATGACAGGTTTTAGAGTGGTAAGTTTGGGGGGGGGGGTGAAGCATGATGGCAGACGAGTAGCAGCCTTGCCAGGACTCTCTCCATAAAGGTTTGATTTTCCAGCTGGGATCCAAACCCCGGACCCCAGCCGGCCCTGAACCCAAGCCCACCCTCTCCCCAACTCCGGCACCAACCCAGACAGGGTTCCCCAGCGGCTTTCTGCTCCACAGAGGACCAGAGAGCCACCCTTCCCCAAACCCAAGCTCCCGCCATCGCCATTGTCTCCTTGCAGGCGCTTCCTGAGCACCTCTCCCTCCTGGGGCCCCCCTCCCTCCAGCTACCAATCCTTCAGCGCACTTCTCTCCACAACCCCCACCCCATACACAGGCAGACCTGCTTCTAGGGTAAACTGACCTAGCTCGCTTCCAGAAGCCCACTTGGGACCTTAGCTGTGGGCGGGTCCAGGCCTCTGGCAGATACCTGGGAACCGCTGCCACTGCTTGGAGGGAAGAGGCCAGTCCTGGCAGGGACCACGTGCCACTGCAGGGAGGGCACAGGTGACTTCGTTGGGCACCAGGGACCCTGTGCCACTGAAGGGAGGACACAGCAAAGTGGGCTGAACAGCACTCCCCAGGGTGCCTGAGTCCCACTCCCCTACCTGGACATGGGCAGAAACCAACAAGAACAACAAAAAAAAAACCCCACAGAAATTAAAGATGGAACTCCCCAACTCAGGGCCCCTAGTCCCATTATGGAATAGGAAAGTGGCAAGGAAGTAGAGACAACAAAAAATACAATCCCAAAGAGAGAATACTATGACTCCTGACCACAACTGCAATGCAAACATGAAGCAGTTAATGGCTGATATGGAAACTATGAAAAAAAGACATGAATGAGATGAAACTCACCAACACAAGCATAGACTCCAGACTGAATTTGATGGAGAGAAATATGAATGAATTCAGAAACACATTAAGTGAATAGAGTGGTAATTTTAAGTCACACTTATCTATGATTGAATTTGTTCCCTCCCAGGGTTCTCACATACATGTATCTTTTCTTTTTAGCTTGTGCAACATCTATAGAACAATTTAAAAATGAGGACCAGAGCAGATTGATCTATGATGAAAGTGTGTATCAATTATCAATAAGGCTATATATATATATATATATATATATATATATATAATTTGGAAATAAAGAACTATAGATTAAAGCAATGAGACTTTTTAAAGGTTTCCTGCTAAACTAGTAAAGAATACAACCAGTAGAATGTTAATGTGAATCAGAAAGGCAAATCTTGCTCTGTGTTGGCATCCTGGAGTGGCAGTCCTTTACGTCTTAAAGACTTCCTTGTCCTTAGCAACATTCTCTAGCTCTAGCCTTCATTTACCATCTATATAGTTGTCTTAAAAATCACTATTACCTGTATATTGTCATGTTTCTAGTAGACCAAACCAAAATGGAGTTACTCACAATTAAGGTCCAAGCCACCCAGCCAAAGCTCAATTAGTTATCTGACCTTCCAGCAAATCAAGGAGGAGAGAAAGAATAGTCAAATTTACAAATAGGACAGTTTTAATTGACTTGAGAAGACAGTCCCCTCTACTTAAACCTTTACAAAGGAAGTAATTTTGAAGGGCTGGAACGTTGGCGCTTGCCTGCAACACCTAACAGCCCAGGTTTGCTTCCCCAGTACCCACATAAATCCAGATGTGCAAAGTGGAGTTTGTTTACTGAAGGCCCTGGTCTCTCTCTCTTGATCTCTCTCTCTCTCTTGATCTCTCTCTCCCTCCCTTTCTCCTTGCCAATAAATAAAATATTTTTAAAAATAAAATGACTTTGAAATAACCAGCCTACATTTTGCCCCCTCTGTTTGCTTTCTTTGACCCTTTTCTGCTTCAAAAGCTGCTTAGAACACATGTTCTATTTTAAAAAATGAGGTGGTGCCTGGTTTTGGATTTGCTACTAAAAATCAATTAGATTTTTAAATTACATTCATTGTAATTTTATCTTTTGACAACATTCGGATCCATGATTTCAGCTGGTGACTTGGTGTCCCCTTGGATAGCTTGCAGGCACCTCAGCCTCAAGACAACAATGGCCTTAGAGCATATACATACATACATATACATATATATATGTATCTATATCTATCTATCTATCTATCTATCTATCTATCTATCTATCTATCTATCTATCTATCTATCTACCTTGTTCTTTTCTTCAAGTTTTTGTGAGTGCATTTTCATGGTGGTATACTTCTATCACATTAAAAAAAATTTCTCCTTCCACCCTCCTGTTTCCCTGCCCCAAGCCCTCCCATCCCTATTATCTGTCCCTAGAGTTGCTTGTCAGATATGCCTGCAACTCAGGCTGTCTTAGGTTAGGAACCACACAGTTGAGGGAGAACATGCCACATCTGTCTTTCTGGGCTTGTGTGATTTCAATGAGTATGATCTGTTCCAAGTCGGTCCATTTTCCTACAAATTTCATTATTTCATTTTTTAAAATTCTGAGTAAAATTCCATTGTGTATATGTAGTACATCTTCATTATCCATTCATCAAACGATGGGTATCTGGTTTGATTACAATTCTTAGCTATTGTGAATACAATAGCTATAAACATGGTTGAGCAAGTATCTCTGTAGTGGTGAGTGGGGTTTTTACAGTAGATGCCAGTAGAGGGATAACTAGGTCAGTTGGTAGCTCTGTTTTCATCTATTTTAGGAGTCTCCATACTGATTTTCATAGTGATTGTATAAGTGTGCACTCCACCAGCAGTGAACCAGGGTTCCGCTTTCCCCACATCCTTACCAACATTTATTGTCATTTGATTTTTTAACAATTATCATCCTGACTGGAATGAGTTGGAATCTCATAGTTGTTTTAACTTGTATTTCCCTGACGGTTAAGGATGTTAAACTTTTTTTTTTTTTTGAGGTAGGGTCTTGCTCTAGCTCAGGCAGACCTGGAACTCACTATGTAGTCTCAGGCTGGCCTTGAACTCATGGTGATCCTACTACCTCTGCCTCCCCAGTGCTGGAACTAATGGTGTGGACCACCACAGCCAGCAGAACATCTTAAGTATTAGACATTTGTATTTCTTCCTTTGAGAATTCTCTATTCAGTTCTCTGCCTCATTTTCTGAATGGATGCATTAAATTTTTTATTGCTTAGTTTTTTTGAGATCTTTGTAGATTCTAGATATTAGGCCTCTGTCAGTGGTATAGAAGGAGAAGATTTTTTGGCCATTCTGTGGGTGGTCTGTTGGCTCTGTTTATGGTATGTTTGCCTGTACAAAAGCTTTTTAGTTTAATGAATATCACTGGTTGAGCGATTGTTTAATTTCCTGTGCTACTGGGCATTGTTCAGGAAGTCTTTCCCCATGCCTATTGGCTGAACATCTATATCTTCTTTCAGTTTTTAAGTGTATTTTAAAATGCCCATTTTCTCAGTCCATTCCCACTGTTAATGCTCTTGCTCATCCATGTAGCCTGGGTTTTTGTCAAGCCTTGCTTTCTCATCTCTTGAATCCATCCTTGGCCACTTTAGTCTCTCCTTTTTTTTTAATATGGGAGGAAAGGTTTTATTGAAGCTACAGATCCAGGGAAGTTCCATAATGGTGAAAGAGTCTGGTCCCCTTTCACAGGTTGAGAGAGAGAGAGAGAGAGAGAGAGAGAGAGAGAGAGAGAGAGAGAGAGAGAGAGAGAGAGAGAGAAACTCATCACTAATACCACACACAAAAAAATAGCAAACAGGCAGGGGGCAAAGACAGAGAAATCTCCCCCTTATATAGCCTTAGGGTGGGGTCTTCCAACCCTATACCAGATATAATGGCTTCCTGAGTCTCTGGAATTTCCTTACTGCACTGTCCACACAGATAAGGATGTTAATTACTAGCTTCCCTGAGCTTCTTTACATCCTGCCCCCTAGTGAGAGGGTTGCCTTCCTGTAAACATCCTCAGAGACCCACCCAAGATAATTAAAAAAATATCAAGTTGAGAACAAAACGTAACCATTGCTTATTTCATTTCACTTTTGTGGGTATATACGTATGTGTGTATGCGGGTGAGCACGTGTGTGTGGGGATGCACATGAGTGTGTGTGCATGGGGAGATCAGAGGTTGATGTCAGGTGCCTTCCTCGATCAGTCTCTTCTATGCTTCACTGAGAAACAGGGTCTCTCTCTCTCTCTCTCTCTCTCTTTATTTTTCATAATGAGTTACATTATTTAATGGGCAAACAATGAGTTGTTATCTCCAGTTCCCCAATGCCCCTCTTCCCCATCCCCAATTAGCTGGATATCCTCCTACGTGGGCAGTCGGGATCAGTCCTTGGGGCAGGGGACCATGGATAGCCTAGGAGTCAACCCAGTTCTGCCAGCCCTAGTGTGTTGTTACTGATGGGGGCTATGTCTCTGGGTATTCTCCCCCACCACGGCTCTTGCATATCATCCTAAATCCTCAGTTCCCTTTAAGGGATCCCCCTCACTAAGTGGATTATTTGACCAAATTTAAAAGCTGTTGATTGCCTCCCCCAGGCTTTGGCTCCTCCATTGCACATGTGCTCCTTTCTTGGTTCGCTGTTGTCTCCCAGTAGGAAGTGTGGTCAGCGTACTCACGGCAGCAGACTGTGTTTCATGCCAGTGGTCTCTGTTTGCTCCAGCTGTCATTGACCAGCTTCCCCTGGCAGCTTATACAGTGCCTTCCAGCACTGCACTAACTACCATCTGGGGGCTGGTTACCATTCTGGACCTTGCATGGTCTCTCGATGCTGATAGATGGTTTTCTGTTGTTTCTTCAGCAACAGGATCCTGCCTCAGGCCTGGGGTGGGCATTCAAGAGCTTTGACAGAATCCTGTCTTGTTTTTGGAACCTCATGGGTCACTTTGGTCAACATCTCAGTGAGGGAAGGAACCGGTGACTGGGACCAAGAGTTGCCAGACTGATCAATTTTTCACAGGCTTAGACTCTCACCTTCTATTCATGGCCCCTCTAGCCAGACGACACCCACTACTTGCTCAATAGGTTACAGTATGCTCGTGAGGATTTTATGATTTTGAACCCATTTTGGTTTAGCCTCATGCTTAAGTCATTCCCCTCCCCCCATCCCTTACCCCTCATTCATAACCTTTCACTTCTTTCTACTGGTCTGCATAGAGTTCACGGTTAGCCTGGTTAAGGACGCATATGAGGGAGAATATGCAGTGTTTGGCTCTCTAGTCTCTTTCTTTCTAATTAGCTGAAGTCATCATTTAATAATACTTAGATGTAACTATCAAATGTTAGCCCATGTGACCTGAGTAACCCGGTAGTCATGGAGAAGTTTCCATTTTATTACAAAGAAGGAAGCAAGCCATTGAAAGGCTTGGGGGTAGAATATCCACATACACACACATTTCAAGGTTTCCAGGAGCTGTGTAGAGAATGGGCTGCAGGGAAACACCAGGGGAGTCCGAGGAGGGTTTTGCACAAGGTGCAGATGCTAGGGGAGGTAATGGTAGTGACCTCAGGTGGATGAATTCTAGAAATATCTTGTAGATTTCACCGACTAGACTTTTTGAAAGGAAAAAGAATAATCGAGAAGTGTGGTAGTGGGTTGGCAAGGAGCTGGTTTCAGGAAACCATCAGAAGTTTCATTTGGGGACTGTTAATTTTGTGATACCTCTGATACATAGGAGTAGAAATTCAAGTAAGCACTTGTAAAAGTAAATCAAGAACTCAGTCGAAGAATGTGGATTAAGAAAATAAATTTGTGACTCAGTGTAGAATGATATTTATAGTCCTAAAAATGCATGAGGAAAAAAAGGGTGCAGGAGGGAGTGTGAAGAGCTGCTATCATAGAGACTGAATAATGAAGAAGAATGAGCCTCAAATGGATCAAGAAGGAACTGTTCTGGGGGAGCAGGGCCAGGAAAACCAGGAGAAAGAGGGATTATACCACCAAGAATTGTTTTAAGGGTTGTATGGAGGTACCGATTGGCTGAGTAAACTTAGAAGGGAAAAGGATCTCTTGAATAAGAAGTCAGAGATCATGTTGATACATCACTATTATTATATACCAATGATAGCTTCTCTCTCCACATTTATCTCTGGAGAAATATTGCCATTCTAATACTGGCTATATATCTGGAAACAAGCTATGTTCTTTCTCCTTTCAAAGCTTCCTGCACAGATTTTGACCAACCCTAAGTTCTGTGTGCATATGTGAAGTATCATAACATAGCTGGTAGGCATGTTGTCTCTAAAGCCAGCCTGCCCAGAATTGAATAAATGGTAAAAATAAATATACCTTCCCTCATAGAATTCTTGTTTTGAGGGGCATATTCATAAGGATGAGAATTACAATGAATCAGGAAATAGATTCTAAAAGGCATTTGAATAATGACTTCAAAATCTGGTAAAAAAAAAAGTTTTTACAATTCACATTTCTTTATCCAGTAAAAAAAATCATTCAATTATGAGGGTTAATGAAAAACATCTTTTCAGACATGTATGTATGTCTAAAATAAACTTCCAAATTGACATTTTTTAAGAAAAAAGTTTAGAGCATGCTCTCAAAAATAGTGGAATTTTTAAAAGGACAAGAAGGAATTCAGGAATTATTGTATCAATAACAAAGGAAAGTGAAAAATAGATATAGATCGAGTTTAGGTGATAGTCCTGATCAAAACTAAAGACAGATAAGAACTTTGAGAGGCTCTTGGGAAAAAACACAGAGTCCAGAGAATTGATCATATGCTGTACCCATGGTACAGTGATTCTGAAAGTTAAGCAGTCACTGCTAGTACTAAAAGCAAAGCAAGGTTTTTGGATGGTCCATCAGTTTTGCTACATTAATTGGGTTTGAAATAAGACATACAATATTTCAATTATAGTTTAAATATTATCCATATTTTACTTATGGAATTAATTTATAGACAAAGCATAGGAGACTTAGTTATGGATGTAGGTCCAAATGCAAATGTTATTGACTAAATATTTGTTTGCCCCTTAAAATTAATATGTTGAGATCATAATCTACAGTGTGATATTGTTTGGAGGTGGAGGGTTTGGAGAGTCATTAGGTCATGAGGGTGGGGATTCATGACTAGGGTTAGTAATGTTATAAAATAGACTCCAGAGATCTCTGTGCTTTCTGTCATTAGACCACCCAAAAAGTATATAGTCTGCAGCTTGGAACAATGTCCTCACCAGAATCAAGCCATGCTGGCAAAGCCTCTAGTCTTCAAAACAGTTACAAATTCTTGTTGCTCTTAGTTATCCAGCATTGTGTTATGGCAGCCTAAATTGATTAAGATAGAAACCAATCTTGATTCTCTAAAAGTTCGAGTCTAGAATGTCACAGATAGAAGGAAGAAGGTGGGTAGTAAGACTGATGGAAAGCTAAGATCAGCATCCTCATCCTGCAACATGGGGACTCCAGAGATGTGATATTGCTGTGTTATTTACCCCCCCTTAAGAGTCATATGGCAGACATTTACTCCCCATTATGTCAGTGTTTGGAAGTGGAAGGTTTTTTTGGGGGGGTATTTGTTTTATGGTGATTCGTGCCCCTATAAAAAGGGGTCATTGCTTTCTTCTCTTCTGCCTTGGGGGACTTTTCTGGGGGTGCATCAACAATGCACCAACTTTGAACCAGAGATCAACCTGCCAGTATGTTGACCTTGGATTTCCCAGCATCTAGAACCATGAGAAATAAATTTACGTTCTTGGTAAATCACTCACTTTATGGCATTTGTTACAGCAATATAAAATGGATTAGGCAAGCTGCAGATGCTATTTTTAGCTGTTGACATTCATCCAGTGTGATAGATGTAAGCAATATATGAGGTGAATTTGACTTTAATAGGCAGAAAGATTAGTAAAATTATATTGTAATGCTAACAATGAGAATTGATCTTTGGGAATCTAAGAATAAAAAAAAACAGCTCAAGGCTATTTCTAAGGGTAATACCCAAAAGTATATTGCAAAACAGGTGTAATAGAAACCCTGGGTTTACCTGGTCTACCTTGAATACTAAAAGAAAGGGCCCTAGGAACTTAACCAGGTCACAATAGGGACCTATCACTTCCCCTATTGGAGGCACAGCTCTTAATTTAGAGCACACTAACCTCTAGAACTTTGCTCTCCAGAGGTGTGCAAACTGTGTCTAGGAGCAGAACCAGAGAGGAGGGAGAGCTAACTTTTGGTAACCCCATCCTAGGAGCAGGCTAGCTGCTTCTAGCAGCAGCCTGAAGAAAAAGAAACAGAAAAGTTTAGTATAAGCCTTTGGTCAGCCTGCTGCCTCTTCTGTCACCTCGGCTCTGATGTCACTGTGGCTGTGGCTTCCTCTGCATGCTGGTGCTCATTGGCAATTTTATTGAACAGCCCCAAACCAGTAGCATGTGAATAACTAGGGTATTGTATGAACAAAGGTATAAGATTGGATAATTTTTAAACATTTATTAAAGGAAGGGATTTAAAGACCTGCTGGACTTGGTTCCCAAATGCAATCACATTAAGCCCACCTGTTGTCTTCAACAGGTCTGTGGGCCCCTAGTTACTGACCTTGTTGTCTTCAATACCATCACCATGATTCTGTTTTAATTAATATATTTATTATGAATGATTATATACATTGTATGAGCAAATCTTGTGAAGGTGACTCCATTTCCCTCCTCTCTGTCCCCTACCCACTGGAGTCCTTCCTCGGTGCACATACTAGATCTGATCATTGGATGGGGGATTATGAACTGCACCAGAGATAGCCAGTTTTTTCTCCCACCTTTTTTCCTTACCCCTTTGTGTATTGTTGCTGATGGGGCAATGTCTCTGAATATTCTCTCCCACCGTGGCTCTTACATTCTTTCTGCCCCCTCTTCCACTCAGTTCCCTGAGTTATGGTGGGTGAGTTTATTGTTAAGATCTTAAGTGTCTCTGGACTTCTGCTTTGGGTTGTGATGGGTATCGTTGGTGTCTCTCTCCTTTGACCTTTCATGGGTTATCAGACTTGCTGAGGTGATTGGTCTCCTCTTTGTCTCATGACTCTCATAGGTTTCATTTGGGCCCTGTGTGAAGGCTAGGTGTGGTTTGTCTCCTGCCAGGATGTCAGCCATCATCCCATGTCTTGTTGGTGGAGTTGGACTGACTACAGATCTCTCACTGCCTTCTGAAAAATACAAACAGAATCTCCATCGGAGAGAGAGTGAGATCAGTATAAGTTAAATGAGACAAACATTGCTTTTTTGGCAAGATTCTAATGGGTGTAACCTTTCTGTAGCTGTCTGGTAATGAGAATTTCCCCTTGGAACCTGGGTTCTTGGTCCCCATAGGATTTTGCCATGCATCCCAGTTCCAGTTAAGGGTTCCTTGTCACTGAATGGATATCTTAGCCAATCAGTAAGCCTTTGATTACCCACCTAGGTTTAGCGCCACTGTTGCACGGATGAGCACTTCTTGACTTTCAGTCTCCTCCATATAGCAGTAAAATTATGATTTTTATGCATATATGTTTGTTCTGAGTTGAGAGTCCAACCAGGCCACTGAAGAAAAGAGCACAGCTTAAGATCAGTCAGTATCTCTAAACATTGCTTTGTCAATATTGGTCATCTGTCCTGTTCAGGCTAAAGGTACACCAAGGCAGAGGAAACCTAGTCACATTGCTTTAAGTGGGTGGATGACATTGTTGTAAGATTAACTTTAGGGCAAGTTACAAGTAAGAAATTTAGCTAAGAAATATTCCCACAGTGTTTTCCCATAGTTCATTGTCACCAATGGAACCCTCACACCCACTACCACACACATACCTGCACCAATGCAAGTTCCAAAGGAGCCGTGTTTCCTTTTCCTCATGTAATCAGGGACGAGCAAGACTTGCATAGTGACACTCAGTTACCAGAAACTGCTCACATGTTTCTGTTGTAATTTCAAGAAAAGTAGGACTTGGAGTTTGTATCTAACATTGTAGAAGCTTGTTGCAACAATCCCCAAATATGATTTTCAAATGTGGATAAAGGAAATGAGATATTTACTACACCGATAAAACAGTAATGAAAGTATGTGTGCATGTATTGTAGGGGAATAATTTAAAGAGACTAAAATCATTACATTATCACTCACATCTCTCCTTATCGCTTCAGTTTAATTCATTGCAAAATTTTATGGGCTCCATTTCCAGAACATTGTATTACACAGAAAATGACTCTTCGACAACTGCTCAGGTCTAACCATCTCAAGTCATCTTAATTCCTGCCCTAAATCACAGCCATAACTTCCCAGGTGACCCCCCCCCCACCGTCTCATGCTTTGTTCCTATAGAAATTTGGTCAAACTCAGCAGCCAGAGATAATTTTTTTCTAACATCTTAGAAAGATACTGTCACTGCACTGAAACCCATGCACAGACATGACAGATGAGTCAGTGTAAAAGCTCAAGCCTCTCAAAATTCTGTCATGTCCTTACTGTTCTCTGCTGATTCACCTCCCAACTGTGACCTCACCTTAACCTCCTATTCCTCCTCTTACCCTTATGTACCTTAACGTGGCTTCTTGTTGTCCTTCAAACATGGCCATCAAATTCCTGAACTCCTAAATCAGGTGCGGTGTGTAATATGCACTTTTAATTCCTGCACTAGGGAGGCTGAGGTTGGAGGATTGCCCTCAGTTTGAAGCCAGCCTGGGCTATAGAGTGAGTTCCAGGTCAGCATGGGCTAGAGTAAAAACCCTGCTTCAAAAACACTAAATAAATAAATAAATAAATAATAAAGCTCCTCCCGTTGTCTTTTAGCAGCGGCTGGTTGTCTTGGAGAAGACATTCCTCCACCAGGTTGATGGTCTCACCTAATGTTCCAGGTTACTGTTTCACACTTCCTGCCTTCCAGCAGCCCTTGAAATCTCACTCACATTCTCTGTCTTTTATCCTTCCATAGTTCTGACCGTCTTATAACCTAAGATACACTACTATAAATTATTTAGTTCCTTACGTTGTTTAGTAAGAGAGGTAACAATTTTGGCTGGAGTAATAGCTCTGTGGAAATGCTTGTCAAGACCATGAGTTGGATCCCCAGCACTACAAAAGACAAAAGTAAGTAAACCAAACAAAGGCAGTGATTAGTGATTTTTGTCTTTTTTTGTTATGTGATTGTGGTGGTTTGAATGTAAAATTCTCCTCACAGACTCATACTTAAATCTCAGTAGATATTCAAGAAAAGTTGTAGTCCCTTTAGGAGGTAGAGCCTAGCTAGAAGAACAATGTCACTGGGGCGGGGGTAGGGGGGGTGGGGGAGCAGCCTGCGTGCTGGTCCATTTTTACATCCTCCCTGCTGATGTGGTGAGGGAGAGGACACTGTTTCATGCTCCTGCTCAGCTTCCCCACTATGGACTCTCCCCTCAGAAAATGTGCACTGAATCAAACCCAAGTCCTTTCCTAAATTGCTTCTAGTTAAGAAATTTGTTCACAGAAAGAAGAATGTAACTGATATACTAATGTACATAGGGATGGAGAACAGCCCTGGCATAGCAAAGCAGTAAGAAACTGAATGGCTGACTAGATGGATGGATGAATAAAAAATCAATTGGAAAACGTTCTGAAAAGGGTAAATGGAGCTCTTTGCTTACTGGAGAAGAAAGCTAATGGATAGAGCCTGATATTGATTGAGAAATAATATTCTTATTCTAGCCAAAGGCTAAACCCAGAAATGTTGAGAGGCAGAAATGGGACAGAGAGGGGTGTGGCTCTTCATTTTTAGGCTCTCTGAACTCTTTCACCTTTAAACTATGGGCCTGGAACATTTTGAAAAACATTTTTTGACTTTAGTATATCAATTTACCAAAAAAAAATATAGAGGAATGAATAAGTATTGTAGGAAATTAGTTATGGAATGTTAATTGGTGATACAGTGGTATTAATATTGATACAGTGGTAAGGCAGAAATCATGCCTAACACAATACTATAATGAAATGTCATCAACATTCTTTTCAAAAAAGTTCCTTTGGAAATTTACTTTTTTAATATGCATTTACTTGCAAGCAGAGAGGGAGACATGGAGAAAGAGAGACAGAATGGGCAGGCCAGGGCCTCCAGCTGCTACAAACAAATTCCAGATCATGCGCCACCTCTTGCAACTGGATTTACATGGGCACTGGGGAGTTGAACTCAGGTCATTAGGTTTTTCAGGCAAGTGCCTTAACTGCCGAGTCATTCCTCCAGCCCTGTATTATTTTTATCATGACAAATTTTAAGTGAAGAGTAAGTATCCATATGAATACTTCATTGCTCTGCCAAATCTTGACATTGTGCTCATTTTTAGGTTCCTATATTTTTGGACAGACTTTAGGATGTTGTGACCCCAAATATAGGCTTAGTTGAGTTACAAACTAAAGAGTTAGCTTTTAAAGTATTGATAGATACTCTGCAAATTCTTAACATTAAAAGTAATAGCATATGTACTATTGTGAAAGCTCTGAAGATAAGTAAAATGATGTTGTAGTATAAGGCAAATTTGGCTCAGAATGACATCTCCACACATTTATTTTAGGTAATAATGTGACAGTTTAGGGTGACTGGGACCCCAAATGTAAAGAGCAGGAGTGCCCTTGAATTTAAGCTTGCAATCTCCACTTATCTCTGGCCTAACCTGCTTTTCCAAAAACAACCTGAGCCCTTCCCTAGAGTGAGAGGTCTCCTTTAAAAAACTCAGACCTAATCCTGGAACTGTGATTGGTCAGAGTCTGGACCAATCAATTGACTACATTTTTTCCTGACATCTCAAAAATATGTATTAAAAATATGACACTCTGTGGACATGATGAGGTTTTAAACATGGTGCTATGAAGATGTTACGTGGTAGCTTGCATAACTAAACTCTATTTGTGACTCTAATAATCTATTTGCTAAGGTTATAGAAATCCTTTGGGTAATAAATCTTAATTATTTCCACTGAAATTTGTGACCTTCTCTCTAATCTGATGTGGAATGGCAGTTTGATAAGAAATGGGTCATCATGCTCTTTCTACTCTACCTTACTGTCTCTCTGATGCGTCTAGCTAGAGAATGATGGGAGAAAGTGGAAGAGCATTTGAAAACTATGCCCTTTTGAGTTTCAATGTTTTCCTTTAAGTCTAAATCTGTATCATTGAAAAAAAAAAACAATCACAATATTGGGGAAAATGCAGAACTTCTGTTGTGTAGCAGATTTCCTCTGAATAGAAGAGAGAAAGGAAGCTCAGGGGATTCAGGAAGTCATGTCAACTAGAAACAAACATCCCTTCTTGGGAGGGCAGGCAGGAAGGAAGTTCCAGAGGCACAGGAAGTCAACAAGTCTGGGAAAGGGTTGCAAGACCCCACCCTAAAGCTATACAAGGGGGAAGCAACTGCTTGGGGCTGGGAGATTCTCTGGAAGAGCTGCCTGCAGGTGGTGCAGTGTCCTGGAGACTCTCCAATGGAAAGTGCTAGAAAGATGCTCAGATGGAGTTGCCTGCAAGCAGAAGTGGTGCATTGGGCTGGAGACTATCCAACTGAAGCAGTCTCCACAGAGGCAGCTTCCCTGAGGTGGGCTTTCTGGTGATGCAGGTGTGTTTGAGTTTGAGCCATCTATTGCTCTATAGCAACCCTTCACCCTGCTCTGTAAGTAAACTCATTGGTTCACCAAACTGGTTTTGGTATAATTGTCCTTTGGTCTGTCTTTTGTGCCTTATCTGGGGCGAAGACATGTGTTTGAGTCAGTCCAGGAAAAGTTTTCCCAGGACAACTTCCAACAAGGAACATTGAAATATTTGAAGACCAGAATGCTGTAAGTAACCCCTTGGTAACAGTGGCACGTTATCTCTGGCTACAAGGGAGAATATAAAATGATTATTTATTTGTTTGTTTATTTAGAAAGCAGGGTCTTACACTAGCTATGGCTGACCTGGAACTTACTCTGTAGCCCATACTTGAATTCAGTGTTCCTCCTCCTACCTAAGCCTCCAGAGTGCTGAGACTAATGACATGTACCATTATGCCTGGCTGGAAAACCACCATTGTAATAATCATCGTTTTCATATATTAAATTTTGTTAGTTTACTGGGGCATCTGGAGTGCCCCACTAAAGACACTGCAAGTATCTTTTAAGGAAAAGAAAAATTTTTAAGAAAGAAAAGATAAGATATTGTGAGTGGAGCTTTCCTAGGAGTACTTATCCTGTGGTGGAGAAATGGTTCTGCACTTACATATTTCTTTCCTTATTGCTCAGCACATCTAATGGGTCTCTCTTAAAGGCCAAGTGACTCCTCCTGAAGGAAAGTGATCACTTTAGTGAATGCTGACTCTGCCTTCCTGTTATGTAGCCACAAATGTCACCTCCTCTGTCTAAAGCCATTACTCTGACAGCTTCAAATTGTGTACTGCATTGCACATGAAGCTTTCTTGAATTATTGATAAATCTGCATAATCTCAGAAGTAGAAAATAGTAATATAGTAGAATCAGTATTCCTTCTAATTCTTCCTTTTGGAAAATGATATTCTTACATGTGTTGCAATTAGGTCAGCTCTCATAACTAAATATTTCATTTTGTACAAAGTATACTTGTGTAGGGAAATAAAAAGCATATTTTGGTTACTTTTTGTTTGTTTCTTTGTTTTCCTTCCTCTCTCTCTCTTTCTCCCTCTCTCTCTCTGCGTGTGTGTGTGTGTGTGTGTGTGTGTGTGTGTGTGTGTGTCTTTAAGGTAGGGTCTCTATGTAGCCCAGGCTGACCTGGAATTCACTATGTAGTCTCAGGATGGCCTCGAACTCACAACAATTCTCCTACTTCTGCCTCCTGAGTGCTAGAATCAAAGGTATGTACCACCATTCTGGTTACTTTTTATATACAATAAGTGTTCAATAAATATTCAATGGATAAATTTAAATCAAGGAACAGCAAATTCTGGTATTTTAAAACTCTGTTAGGAACACTAATTCTAAGATCAGATATAATTCAGGTATGCTGCAAGCAAATGTATTAGAAGCAGAGATTTCAACACTATTTCAGTGCGTGGTACATTTAGGTGCATTTAGTGTCTTAGTAAATTTTTAATAGAGTCCCTTAGAAAATAATAGCAACAAGCAAACAGAAGCATCACCCAACAACAGTCAGTTCATCAAGTAATTATAACATTTTTGTTTCTATCTTAAATTCAACAAACAATGCTTGTATAGTTATGGTTGTTCAGGTCACCTGAGAGCTTTAGAGAAGAACAGTGTCAGGAACCCTCTGAAGCCAACTGAGTCAGACGGTCTACATATGGCATCTGGCACTACAGGGTTAAGAAGCACTAAATTTTGCAGATTGTTGAAATGTACACAATCTGTAACTCTTAGACCCCAGGTGTTACCAAATGATACATGCTTCCAATCTGTCTGATTGGCATAAGAGCACTTGTGCACACATGTATGCATGTATTTCTCAAGGGCTCTTGTGCAAGGTAACACAAACAGTTGTCTTAGTCAGACACATGCTGTTGGGAAGAACCTCCGAATCAGGCAGTTTTGGGAGGAAGGAATTTATTGAAACTACAGATCCAGAGAAAGTTTCATAATGGTGAAAGAGGTTGGCCCCCTTTTACAGGTCCAAGCAGAGAGAGAGAGAGAGAGAGAGAGAGAGAGAGAGAGAGAGAGAGAGAGAGAGAGAGAGAGACCCATCACCAGCACTACACACACACACACACACACACACACACACACCAGTAAAAAGTAAGTTCTGCTGAGCTCAGACTGCAAGTTCAGACTGTTCTTTGTATATCTATGGATGGAATTTCATACCTGTCCCAGAAACACCTTAGGGCTGACCTCTAGGATCTGGTGGCCAGGCCAAGGTGACACCTCCTCTAGCCAGATAGCTTGAATCAGGATTATTTGTTTCTCTCACCTATTCTGGGCACATTCACTAGTATGGTCAAAAATAGCAAGACTGACAAGGCAAATGTTGGGTGGATGTGGAGCAACTGAGACTCTACTATCAGGAGATGCCAGCTGCCAAAACGTATATTCTTCATGTATGTTCCTTTAAATGAGAAAATTTAAGATATGTAACTCTAGTTTATGGTGACAGAAATGACCTGCAATGGAGGTACCTGAGTGGTAAATTTCACAGAGGAAATCTCTGACTAATGAACGGAA
>PVHP010007212.1:0-57585 GCA_004024765.1 Zapus hudsonius
ATCCAGAGGCATGGCCAGGAGAACCTGGCTGAATACTAGGCTATCCATGGTCCCCTGTCACAAGGACTGATCCAGACGAACAATGGAGGAGGTTATCCAGTGGAGGGGGGAGGGGAGGGCAGTGGGGAATTGGGGATAACAACTCATTGTTTGCCCACTAAATGTTGTAACTCATTATGGACAATAAAGTAAAAAAAAACAAAAAAAAAGAAATGATAACACCAATGCCAAGAAAAAAAAAAAAAAAACATTAGCTATTATTTCATGTAAGAAATAATGTAACAAATCATTAGCACAGTGATATTTCAAGAACAAGCATGAAAACTGAAAATTATTGAACACCTGAATAGATGTCATATTTTCTAATCATTGAAATTTATTATGCAAATTATTTAACTTTTTATTCTTTTAATCCAAGCACTTCTGTTGCAAAGACCTTTCCTTCCTCTCAGTTGTATAAGAAAGGTGATTTATAATTAATGGATAAGTCTATCATGGCTCTACAGATGATTATAAAGTTTTCCTCAGAGGAAGAGCAGCAATGAGGATATATCATTTCTAGGATCAGATCATTAGACACGACCTCTTTATAGTTGAGAAATTTGTCACATGCAATATTAATTTCTCAACATGAAAAGACCTAAATGAGACTTCAGAGATTAAGATAAGAAAATATAGAGAAGACATTGTCTTTCAAAAGGAAGATGTAAATTAAAGATTTCCCAGAAGCTGTTAAATCTACCTTGAAAATAGATAAAGAAAAAAAAAAAAAACGAAAAAGAGAAGAGTATATAGCCCAAAGTCAAGAGAATAAAAATAACAATTTTTTGTTTGTTTGTTTTCATAGCAATCAAATGTGGTTCTGAAACATCTTTTTCATTTCCTCTTTCTTAGTGAAAATATACATAACACTAATTGCCATGGGAAGGGAATACAGAGAAAATAACTTCCAAATAAACTTCCATGTGTCCACAAGCCAAAAACATTTGAATGGAATTCTAAAATTATGTTAAACTTTCTAATTAATAGATGTGATTAAAGAATTCTTCAGGGGCTGGAGAGTTGGCTCAGTGGTTAAGGCACTTGCCTCCAGTGCCTAAGTCCCCTGGCTCAATTCCCCAGGCCCCACATAAGCCAGACCCACAAGGTGGTGGCCCTGGTGCGCTCTCTCTCTCTCTCTCTCTCTCTCTCTCTCTCTCTCTCTCTGCTTGAAAATGAATAAATAAAATATTTTTAAAAAAAGAATTCTTCAAACTATCTGCAGATTTATAAAACTAATTCATAATAAATGGCTAATTACTATATATTATATATTACAGCTAATACTCTACATCACCAGATATACAAATACTTAAGCTAAATTTAATGGGAGCTTTCACTGCTTTGTTATAAAATAACTGATTATTTTTAAATATTTTATAATTTTTATATATTCTAACATATTCCATGAATACATACATATACTACACAGAAAAGGCCAGTGAATTTGAGATACAAAATAACCTTGATATTCATGAACTTGCTGTGCCTAATGATACCTACACGAAATGGGAGGAAAAGATGATGACAATGAAACAAAACAGACTGAGAGGGGGAAGAGATATGAAGGAGGGCAAGGACTGGAATCATAATAGTTTATTGTCTATGATTATGGAAGCTATCAATAAAAAGTTAAAGAATAAATAACAAAAAAGGCCAATGAATATATGTAGGAATACAAATTTCACTTTAATGAAAAAACATTTATTTAAATTCCCTCACTTATAATTTAAATCCAAACTGGAAATAAAGTTTTAGGGCTGGAGTTAAGTGCACTCCTTGCATAAACATGAGGCAGACATGAGGGCTTGAGGGGATGTGAAACTGTCCAGTTCGAATTTCTAGATTCCACATAAACAGCAGGGTACAGCCACTCATGCTTAGAACCCCAGTCACTCAAAGTGGAGTCGAGACCAGGGAATTTCCTAGACTTGCAAAAGCCAGCAAGCTCCAATATCAGTATGTTGATCTCTTCCTTTTCCCTCCTCCTCCATCACATACAGCAGCCTGAGCTCAACACTGAGCAGGTCTTATGGAGGTAGTTGCCCTCTCCCCCCCCACTCCCATGAGGTCTTGAATGCACCAGGCTGTTCATGTTGGGAAGATAATGAACCAAAATATCCTCCACTCCTCTGTCTTTTACATTCTTTGCACCCCCTTATCCCACACTGTCTCCAGAGCCCTGCGAGGTGTGAAAGAAATGTCACATGTCATGCTGAACTCGGGTTTTCAACACCTTTCTGCATTTTGAGACTCTCCAATATACACAGCCATCATCATAAAAAGAACTCTGAGGCATGATGAGAACAGCGCTAGTGTCCTCTCCACCTGCTCTGCAATCTTCCCTGAGGCCTGGCGGATGTGGGAGAGACCAAGAGATGTGCTGCTGTCTTCTGCAACCCAGTATAGCAGAACATCTAGTTCTGGTGGGCAATGGAAAGCATTGGCAATAGCCTGTATTGTTTGGGGGGCTTCATGGGCCTCCTCAAAAAACTCCTTGGTGGGAATATCCCAACCCTGGAAGGGGATTTACCTGCAACAATTTAAGACTTTGGAGTACAGCATTCTCCTCCCAACAGAATACACACATACTCTCTCTGTGTGTCTGTCTCTCTCTGACTCTCTCTCTCTCTTTCTCTCTCTCTTTCTCCCTCCATACTTCCTTCCCTTCGACCCTTTCTTCCTCTTCTTCTTTCTTTTCTGTCTTCCATCCTTCATTTTTTTCTCTCTTGTTTCTAAGTTAATATATATGTATATATATATATATATTAAATATACATATATATATATATAATACAATGATCATTTAGAAAAAGCTATCAAGTATTTCATTGTTTCATTCTACATTATGTACAGGACATCAAAGGCCACAGCAATTTTTCAACAAACCCTTTAAGAGGAGACGGCACTATGAGAGATAGATAAGTATCAAAGTGAAGCCCCGTAATGAGGGCATATACCCAGTGCAGTACTGAGGAACAACAAAGAAAATACCAAGGGTCCACTCAAGCTCGCAGCCATTCTACAGTTTGCTTCAGGAGCCTGTCGGAGACTTCTTAACAGCCCAGCTGGGTCAAGTTAGCTTTTATTATTCTTAAGTGAAACCAGAATAAAACAACTTAGAATGTACGTTTGATAATTCTAGGCATTTACAGTTTCCCAAGAATGAAGGTCACTCTCTACTTCTGCCATCAATGGTAGGAAAGAGAAGTATGTGGCCTCCTCTAAGGTAATATATTTTAGTTATCTGACCTTGACCATGAGATAAGCTTCCATATCACTTGCTAATAATGTCAATGGTTTTGTGAACCCCTTCCTGTCTCCACCTCTTGGCTCTCTCCCTGATCCCTTAGGGACCTCTCCACTCCCTATATTTTGTCCTTTTTCTGTCACTGCCAATGAGGTGAGTTTCTTGGAGACAAAATATGGTTTGATTTTTCTCTTTCCATATTTTTGTTGATGAGTTATTGTCCATTGCATGCAAAGTTATTAACGAGTGAAACTGACTCTTGCTTATTGGTGTTTTTTTTTTTTTTTTGGCTTGTGGGATTATGTGTAGTTACTTCCTTCAAGGTTACTGTTGACTGTTGAATGGTTTGTTTTGTTGGGCATAATTAATTCTTTTTAAGGTCCTCTTTTTACTTTATGTGTTCCTCTCATAAAATGTGTTTTTCCTCTTCCCTCATGAGTAAGACTCTGACTCTATTTTCTCTGAGTATCATATTTCTTCAACTATTTTGTGCATTGCTGCCTGACTATATTTCCTTGTGCTTCTCTTCATGTGTTCTTATTTCTCCAACAATCCTGAGAGATACCTTTCAAAGGTATAGCAATTTTATAAGTTATTTACATAAGGAAATCTTTCATGACATGCTTTCCTGGCTTTTATGGTTGTTGATGAAAGATAGGATGTTACCATGATATTTGGACTTTGTATGTGAATTGATGTTTTGCCCTTCAGCTTTTAATATGTTTCTTTTGTTTTTTAACATCATTGCCCAAATATGGCTTGCTTAGATATGGTTTTATGTGGCATAAATGCTTCTTGTGATTTGATGTTCATTTCTCACTCTAGGTTTTAGAACTGTTCTGCCATAAATTTATTGAATACATTGTCTATATATAAATTTATACTTTTTTGAAAACTAATGTCTTTATCATCTAGAAAAATATATTTATGTATTATTATATATTATATATTATAAATCCATATATTATGTAATGCAGATTATTATATATAAACTGTTATATATTATAAATAAACATATTATATATATCCCCAATAAAATATGCTGTCCTCTCATTTACCCATCTTCTTCTTCAATGCCCCTGATATAAAAAAACATAATTATAACTCATTAAAACATAACACGGAAGTCCAGACAATGTCCCTTGTATGTATTCTTCTGTTTTGCAAGCTGCATGTTCATATAGTCATTCATAGTTACCAGGTAGCTCTTGTACTCAAATCCCCACCTTGGTTTTGCTATCACTATCTTTCCTGTTAGTCCATTGATGAAAGGTTTGGAATGGAGCGGCTAACTCACTGTGAATTCAGGTGAGAGCTGTAGACTACTAGTTGACCAAACACTTTTATCAGCTCCTTCAGGGCCAGAAGAGTTACCGCAGGCCCAAACCAATAGAGTCAAGAGAAATCTAAATTTAGACTTCATCTTAGCTCCAGATTGATTGCTTGAGTGTATACCCTTGATTGATCATGCTACTTATTTCTTTCTTTATATATGTCTGAATACATTAATGTCTCCACCTTGCACTTCAACCCTGCCTGCTCTGTCATTTTCCAGGGAAGATCTTATCTGATTCATCATTCTTTTACTTTCAGGATTTCTATTTGTTTCTTTTTCAAAGTCTTAATTTCCTTGTTGAAATTTTCTTCCCAGCTTTTGAATTTCTCCTCCAGTTACTGACAATTTTGTTCCTTTAGGTAACTTTATTCTTGAAGTCCTGGGGTGATTTCAGTACTTTATTCATCTGCTTACCTGAGTCCTCTCTAGGGTCATTGATCTTTGTTAAGAGAATAGCTGACAACTTTTCTTGGTGTCTCACCTCTGGCATTATTTTTCTGGTATGGAGGAGACTTGTCAGCTGCTCCACTCAGCTTATTTTTTCTGTTTTATCTAGCTCTTTCTTACACATTAATAATATCTATTGTGTTACCATTTTAGAATTCTATTTCACTGATCACACTGGCACAGTGTCTGATGTTTCAGCTTCCTTTTAATAGCTTTGGTTCATCCCCCTTTTAGCTTTAATTGGCAGATACTGATGACAAAGAAATAAAATTTGAATTATTTTTTGAAAAATATCCTTAGGTTAAGACTGCTTACACTGAGAAACATTTAAGTAAGATAAATAAAAAAGCCTTGAGAAGGGAGACCTTAGTGAACTGGCACACAGGTTAATTCTGAATCCTTTAATCTCTTTAGTTTCAATCAGTGTCTAAAAATGGCTGATATGTAAAACTTTTTATAATTTCCAAGCTATCAGAGTGTTTCTGTTTTGATTTTTTCTTTTTTTTTCTGTTTTAAGACAGGATTCTCCTACATACCCCAGGCTACCTAGAATTTAGGGTGTCCAAAGGAATTATGGTATCTACTCTGCTCTGAAAGAGAATTAATGTGATGCTATCAGTTGCACATGAACTTGCTGTGTAAGCCTATGAACTCATGATACTTCTGTACCAGCCTCTCAAGTGTTAGATTATAACCTGTACCACAACGTGTTTCTTTAGGACTGTTAATTTTAAAAATATTTTTATAATAGAAAAAGAGAGAGAGGGTGATAAACAATATGAGGATGCCAGGGCCTCCTGCCATTGCATATGAAATCCAGATATGGACATGTGACCTTTTGAGGGCACTGGGGATTTGCACACGGGGCCAGCAAGCTTTGCAAGAAGTAACCTTTAACTGATGACCCATCTCTCCTTCCCCAAGACTATTAATTTTCAAAGATATCTGAGAATTTGATGTGTGAGATAACACTTAAAACATACACCTCACAAAGTTGTGGTGCATATACACTATGGAATTCTATTCAGCTGAAAGGAAAAGTGACACAATGAAATTTAAAGAAAAATGGACGGACGTGGAGCAGATCATTCTGAGTGGCCACACACAAAAGAAGAAAGGCAAGTGCTGCATATTCTCCCTCATATGTGGTTCCTGAAAATGTTAAACTGGAACATTACGAAAATCTGTTAGTGAACAGACAGACTACAAAAGGGAATGGAAAGAATGGGTGGGGAAGAGGAGGGGGGACTCATACACTAAACTAAACTAATAATGAATTGACATCATAAAATCTGAGCTTTCATAGAGTAAGCTCCTAAGGACACTGTGGGTACCTCCTGGTACAGGAGGAAGCCTAACTTCAAGAATAATTGCTCAGGCCTGCATCTCCCTGTCCCAGTTATTGGTTTCTTCCCGCAATGAACTGTTGATCAAAGAGACCAACAAGGTCCCCAAAATGTGACAGACTTCTGTCAAATCTCTAGAATACCTGTACCAGGTGTAAGGTAAGACGCTATTGCTGAAGAAATCACAGAGTGTCATCAAACAACACCAGGAGATCCTGCTGGATCCAGAATGGTAACCAGCTCACAGATGGTAGCATGTGTAGAACTGGAAGGTGCTGCATGAGCTGTCAGGGGGAAATGGTCACTGATATTTGGAGAAAGCAGCGACCACTGATATACAATATAGACAGTTGTCACAAGAATGCTGAACACGGCTATATGGAAGAGACCAGAAATCAAGAAGTGCTCGTCTGTACAATAGTGGCACTAAACCGAGGAGTGATCAACTGCTTATTGATTGCCTAAGAGATCCGGATAGTGACAAGAAACCCTTAACTGGAACTGGGATGCATGGCAAAATCCTAAGGGGACCAAAAACTAGGACTCCTAGGGGAAATTTTACAAGAGAGCTACAGAGAGGTTACACCCATTAGGAGCTAGGTTGTCTCATTTAACCTATGTTGATCTCAATTCAGATGGAAATTATGTTTGTATTTTTCAGGAGGCATTGAGAGATCCGGGGACAACTCAATTCCACCAAAAAGAAATGGGTTGATGGCTGACATCCTGGCAATAGACAAGCCACCCCTGGACTTCACACAAGGCCCAAATGAAACCTAATAGAAAGTGAGGCGACAACCAGGAGACCAATCACCACAGCAAGTCTGATAACCTATGAAAGATCAATGGAGACAGACACCAATGATACCCAATACAACCCAGGGCAAAGGCCCAGAGATACTTAAGATCTCAACAATAAAAAAGACTTAAAACTCACCCACTATGACTCAGGGAACTGAGTGGAAGAGGGGGGTGGAAAAACTGTAAGAGCCATTGTTGGGGATAATGTCCAGAGAAATCAACCCCCAACATCAATACACAAAGAGGGAAGAAAAAATAAGAATAAAATAAAAACTGGCTACCTCTGATGCAGTTCATAACTCCCTACCCTATGAAAAGATCCAGTATGTGCACTGAGGAAGAACCCCAGTGGGTAGGGGACAGAGAAGAGGGAAATGTGGGCACCATCACAAGATTTGCTCATACAATATATATACTTATTCATAATAAAGATATTAAAAAATACCTACGCCTCACTATTCTGATCAAGATTATGCCATTTTTCTTGAATAAGTGCAAGTCTTTTTCAAAATTCCAAAAATGATGATTCTAAAATATGCTCATTTTGTAAGTTTGTGCAGGTTTATCTTTGCTTTGCAGATTTTTAGAGAATATGACTATTTTGCTGAAAAAGGCTCTCTCATGAACAACAATTATAAACTATTTTTCCTTTTATTAAATGGTGTTTATATCAGTTAATATGTTCAATAGTAACAGGCTACTTTTCTAAGTATATCTCTCTGAAATACTACCTATTCCTGGATTCTACTTTGAGTAGAGTACACTATACCTCCCATTCCATACATAATTCATAGTTCAGCATTATTATTAAATTTTTAATTATAATTTTAGAAATACTACTGAAATATGATTAATTTTACATACTTCATTTTCTCTCTGTCATCAAAACCATGGTTTTGTTAAAAAAATTCCCTACACTATGCGTTAGAGTAAGTATTAGGTATTACAAAACAGAATGTTCACCAAGATATGCTCTCACATAGAAAGAGTAGTTTGAGGTTGCACTTTTGTTTTATTATGAAAGACCCTGTAGGAAAGTACCTCCTCCCAGAGGGCAGAGCATCAAGCAGGGCATTTTGTTTGTTCTTGCTTTGAAGGAGAGATGTCCTTCAGTTAGAGTCTATACTTCTTTGTGAGAGAACACCAATGGCTGGAAAACATGGGACTTAAAACAAGTAAATTAATGAAGGTGAGGTTTGTAGAAGGAATATTTACATTAACTGATTAAGAATATACATATGTATATTTAAAGGTATCCAGTCAAATATCTCCAAAATAAGTAAGGAAAATTTCTCGCTCATTGCTTTTTGAAGACCATCGTAAGGTTGGAGGATATGCATGAGCCCATTAAAGCTTTCTCCTAACATGGCAAACATGATACCCATATGGAGAATGGTTGTCTTTGCATCAGAAATAACCGATATTGAGCATCAGAACTGGGTGCTACTTCAAAGGGACCTGCACTGAAAATTTCATGAGGATATTTTGATATCTCTGGAATCGTTTTCTTGAGTTGTGCTTTTGTTCTTACCTATAATTAATTTGAATTTAATTTCACTTTCAAACATGTTTTTTTTTAGTTTCCATACATGTTTTAATCATGCATCCTCTGAGGACTTCATAGATGTCTTATGTAACACTACACTACACACTGCTGCTTTAGAAATGATCTGAGTTTTACTAGAAGCAAAATAAGTTGACATGAACTCAGACAATTCACTGATTTTGTATGATCTTCCATAAGCAAGAAGTTACTGTCTTATCATGTAGGGCAATCTGGAAACTTGATATGGTAGAGTTAACAGACAGCACCTCATCAATATCTGTGTACTTACTTCCAGCCAAGAAATAATATAAATATTGTCATAGTTTTTGAAAACAGGAGAGTAGAAATAGAGGTAGTCCTTCTCACTTATATGTATAATGACCTACTGGCAAAATTAATAATTAATTTCTACTACTCCTCATCCCTATGGTTTGAAAGTTAGCTGGTTTAAAGATTTCAATGCAGAATAATAATCCTATGATCAAACATTCTCTTGCTAAGTATTAAGCTTTAAAGTACTCACGGGGATATGACATCTACCCTGAAAGGAAAATATAAAGACATGCCGGACAACAGGGCACATATGATGAGTAAGGCGAGAATCTAAGGCAAGAAAAGCAGAAGCTTCTTATTTGTTTTCATCAATATCACTGTTAAAGAACAGAACAAAAATCCAGATTAGTACTACCAAGGATCCAGGCTCCTTAGGAAGCCAGCCTTAAACAAACTAGCCTCCATCCCAAGTGAAGAAATATCAAAGCAGAAGAGTTGCCTGCAGGCAGGATTCTGAGAATGGCATGGGAAGAAACAAAAAATTATAAATCCATTAATGTTCTTAAATCAGTTGCAGAAGCACTGACCTTTTGAGCATATTTTGGTTTCTTTCATGTACTATTATCTTCTAATTTCCTTTTTTCTTATATCATTGCTCTAATAGTCTATAAGTGAAGCTTTTCATTTATCATCTATACAGTAATATTACTACTTGAAACACAGGAGACTATTTACAAATTGAGAAATTTATACTCTGTAATGATGACTATGCATTGTAAGATAACAAAGGGCTGTTTAGTTGTCTAAGTTCTACCGCGGTGGTTTGAATGATATGATTTAAAGAGACTCAAGTGATTTTAATGCTTGCTCCCCATCTAGTGGCAATTTTCGAGGTGTGTTCCTGGTGATGGGCTTAGGGGAGTTATAGCCAAGCTACACCTTTGCCAGAGGGCACCTCACCCCCTTACTGCTTTCATCTAGCTTTTGTAGCAAGAAGTAATGCCCAGCCTCTGCTCTACCATGGTTTTGTACCAAGATGAAATTTTTCTTGAGACTGTAATACAAAAATAGACACTTTCCTCCTGTCAGATGCTTCTGGTTGAGCTTTTTGTCCCAGCTACACAGGGTGACTGCAAAAACTATATATATATATATATATATATATAATAATAAGTTTACATGGGAAAACTGATTCATCAGAGTGTGCTTTGTAAAGTTCCCAAGTATAATCATCTAATGTGTACTTCTATGTGTGACTATTATTGCATATCTTACATTATTATTCACTTAAAATATATTTGCTCTAGCTTAAAGTCAGGTTCACCATTCTATTATAATCAATGGTTCTGGTGAGGCTTTTCAGATATTAAAGTTCAAATATACTATCAGAAATTACTAGTCACCTGTGCTACAGGAAATTAAATTTTTCAGTTAGAACACTAGAGTTGTGCTAAAAGAATCTGTTCTTCTTTTACATTTGTACACACATTAGTGTTGTATTAGTCAACACTAATTTCAGGGACAAATTACCTGATCCCCCAAAAAAATCAGTTTAAGGGAGATAGGTCTTACTTCAGTGTACAGTTCAAGGTTACAGTGCATTGTGGTGGGAGACATGTCAGCAAGAGCTCGAGACAACTGGTCACATTTAGAACAGTGAGGAGGCAGAGTGACAAATGCTATTGCTCAGTCTAGGACCCCAGCTCATGGAACAGGTTCACCCACAATTAAGGTGGGTCTTCCCACTTAATTATCACAATTAGACAATCCCTCACAGACCACAGAAGTGCCCAGAGAAGAGGCTCTCCTAACCCACATATTTCCTCATAGGTTACTCTAAGTACTGTAAAATTGATAATCACTGTACACAATTGTAAATGCTATTGGTAGACTCAATGTGCATCTTTTTCATTTATCATCTTATTTAGCTACATTTCATTCTTACACATCTTCTTTTTGTATCTACTTTTTATGTGATTATTGATAATCAGAACCACTACCCAGTTTTTGCAGACATTATGGCATGTACTCATTTTCTTTAAATAAGTGTTGAACAGTTCAAAGAGTACATGACTTTGTAGTTTGTGACTACTGTGTATTTCCACCTCTTCTCTGAGGTGTAAGATAATTGAATATGCTAAAGGGCATGTAGACAATCTCATTTAAAGCACCATTTCTACATCTCATAGATTTATATAACTTAATAATTATCTTATGATCATTAGAAACTCTCCAGAATTTTCAGCACTGTTCAATAGAGGATCAGAACTGTGAGAGGTGGAATTGGAGGCAACTACTTCTACATATTTCCAAGGCTCTTTTTATGATTCTTCCTACTTAACGTTTAGTTGAAATGCCCACAAATCACACTCATATTAGTAGCAAAGAGTATTTCTTTTCTGGTGTGGGAGGTTGAACTCACAACCTTCTACATATTAGACAACACTCTACTACAAAGCTACATCTCCATCCTCGTAAATGGGACTCATTTTTTTTAATATATCAAAATGTAACTGACTATATATATATGAATAATTGATATTTATATGTAAATATATGAAAAGTTAATTCACATTCATATATATGTATACATACATACATATATATATCCATATCTATCTATCTATCTATCTATCTATCTATCTATCTATCTATCTATATATATATATATATATATATATATATATATATATACTTCCCTACTAGAGAGATGACTCAGTGGTTAAAGGAACTTGTTTCCAAAGCCTGATGACCTAGGTTTGATTGCTCATTTTCTGTCTAAAGTCAGATTTGTGAAGTAGTGCATGCGTCTAGAGTTTATTTGCAGTGGAAGGAGTTCCAGGCACACCGATGCTAACTCTGACTCTGTTTCTCTCCAATAAAAAATCAATAAATAAGTAAATGTTTATAGAGGTTGATTTTTCTAGAGTCGGTTTTCAGTATGTATAAAAATGCAACTTGGGAGAGAATGCAGGGATTAACACTTGCAGTGTTTTTCCACATAACTCACTGTCTTAGTCTCAGCTGAGAGAATGATTTTAAATTTGAAAACTGTAGTTCATGTTGCTAAAATGATATAATTATTCACCTGCCATAAAGTTGTTCCCTAGGGAAATGAGCATAATGAAACCTGGAACAAACAGGTTGTGTAGAAGGGCAAACTGAAGTGAGACATTATGAAACCCAGCTGTAAGTGACAAGAGTGAATTCTGGACCTGGGAGATAAACCAATAATTTGGAGGTGGTTTCCATGCACCAGATATTAAACATAAAGGAATTATTCTCAACTTGAAGTGGGAGAGTTGATATAATGACTAGCATTCTTAGGGACTTAAGAAATAATTGAATTGAATAAGCCATGTGTTTGTGTTTGCTTGTTACACACACAAATTCTGGTGATGCAGACACATTGAGAATTGATCATGAAGCACCTGCTCAGAGAGGTGGTGAGCTCATGCATGGCAAGAAGCTTGTTGTACAACCTTCTGCATGTGTCAGGCTCTCGGGCTTTAGCAGTTCCGGCTTTCCTTCTTTGTGAGACATATGCCTTCTTTATGACTGACATTACTTTGAGGGATTTTTGTGATATCTAGCAGAACATTCGGGTATTTGAAAAGCACACAAAGAAGTTCACGTGGTCTAAAAGAGTAGTGCTTCTAGCAGATAGAGCTTGAGTGAAAGTGAGATGTTCCTAACAACCTCTTCTTTCCAGAGTCTTCCTTTCATTATTTCTAAGAGCCAATATTATTCTTGCCTTTGACCTGAAAAAAACTTTAAACACCAATGTCTACAATCGGAAATATATTCCATGTACTTAGAGGATACTGGGAAAAAGGTATTCCATGAGAAGTCATCTAAAACTTTCTGTTTGGAAACTGTGGATTTTCTTTTCAATGGTGTTTCTTTAATATAGATATTGCAAAACTTTCAAACAGTTAGAGCATCAAGACTCAGGAGCATAGCCCAACAAAGAGCTGTCTTGATTCCTTTCAGTTATAGGAGGAGAAACTAAACTCTGTCAGTAAAATACTATTTTTACATCAGCTAATATATATCAAAGCTATATCTTATATTTGGATTCCTACACAGTCAGTCTTAAAGACATACTGGGAAAGAATATGGAACAACTGAGAAAAGTACTCAGCAGCAAGACAATATACAATGGAGATGAATACAATGTTTCTCCATTATTGATCATATATTTTAACTTACTTTTTAAAATATCAAATATGTCAAATATCAAAAATCAAAAAATTGTTGGCATAAAGCAAAGGTGGATTTATGTTTTACCCTGAGGCCAAATACCAACATCTTAACATAGTAGCTCTGGAGTCCTCTTCAATCCCTTGGAAGTATGTTTTCCTGGTATCAGCATAGTGTTTCATCACAATATTAGTTTAGAAAATAATTAATCTCTCTTTGAAAAATCAATCAATAGTTGGTAATTTTGGCAGTAAAGAATGACATGAATGTAATTATTATACTAATTAATAAGCCAATATATTTGTTAATGACCATAGATATTCTGAATGATATCTTGTAGAAGTTTTTCTGAGTCATATTTTCATTGCGAAATATTGATTATCCTTCTACAACAAATTACAGAAATGGAGCTAACTGTTAGTCATGGATAGAAACAGAATATAACAGATTATCATATTAACCTAGATTTTACTTGTATTCTTAAATGGCCCCAAGTTTAAATTATTAACCTATTATATTTATTTAATTTTACTGAAATAAAATAATCATAACAGAACAGGTAGAGCTGTTTCCTTTCATTATGTTACTTTAATACAACTTAGTTTTTATCTGTTGTCTATAGCTGTAATTCATTTTAAAAGCTAAATTCAGTAATGAAGTTATTTTCAAAACCAATGTAAGTTTTGCACTTATTATTTACAAAGAAATATAGAAATGTTTACATTTAGCCAGTTTATCAGAGGGTGAATTCTTATGGCCACATCCTTTAAAAACTTTGTTCCCATTGGTGGTGGAAACACAAAGCTACCATGAGAAATTTCTCAATCCTGTGTCCAAGCACCTTGCAAATGTCACATTTTGTTTCTGCAATCCATTCTGGAGTCTGTGTTGCCACTGGCAGGCAGCGTTAATGAAAATCATCTCCCAGGCAGCTGCAACTTCCACTTCACTTTTAGTCACAGCAGCTCTCCTGATTAGCCCCTGCAGGAGCTGCCACGAGGCTGAGCCGAAATCTGCTCTCCAGAGTCATAGACATGCACAACACAAGGCCACTAGTCATCAAAATTCATAAACGCACCATGAGAACCTTTCTGTGTGCCGTGCGCCTTAATCATTCCGTATGCTCAGAATAGCCATAGATGTTCATATAATGTGCATTGTCAAAGAACTTTAAGCATAAGGCTAGGAATTTGTTATTACGCAGTTTTTGTCCGCTAATGATATATGATGTACTAGAGCGAAGAGCGTTAAAATAACAGCAGTGCCCATGGCCACCCGAGGCTTCATTCTAATGCTTTGTATTGACTTTCCTGTGCCTCCCCTCTCCCTACCTGGGGATTGCTGTAGACCTCTACAGGTGCAGGAGCTGCATAGTTCTAGCCAATTCTTATGTAGAGAAGGCTCAGCATGCAGGTGAGGTTTTCTTTAGAATAATTTTTATAATCAAAAGGTTAATTGGAGTTTTTGGCTTGCAGAATTTTGTAATGAATGTGTAAGGTTTTATTATGATAAAGTTTTTAGGTTCAAGGTTTTGGTACTTCCTTTGGATTTTGCTCACTGTCAGGTCAGATTCTGATAAACTTTATTCTGGACTTCAAGGATGTGTGAGCATGTGAGTCTCTATGTATCCTATAGGATAGATCAGGGCAAAGGTATACACAGAAGTGGTGATCATGCATGCAAAGGAATGCAAGAGTGGAATGTTTGGGGCTAGAACAAAGGAAAATGACATCATGTTACAAAATGGAAGAGCTTAGGAAAAGGAAGACCCTCTGTACTAAATGAAAATGAAGCCAAGTGTGGTAATATATTCACCCTCACACTTGGAAGGTGCAGGAAGGAGAATTAAGAGTTCAAGGCAGCCTCGACTGAGACTTTGAGGTGATTCTATGAAAAAAAATTAACTGAATAAAAATAAATAATAAAGAGATAAAGAGATATGGGAAATCAAGCTAGAAGGGAATGAGCACAAACCACCTATGAAGCTGTGGTAGGCATTGGCACAGACCCTCCAACTTGTAGTTCCTCACAAGTCTCAATCATTGGAAGTTTTAAGGGCCCTTTAAGCCATATTCTTCCCAATCTCTTCCCGCTGCCAACACAAATGTTTTGGAGACCAAGAGGAGAACTTTCAGCTATACTGGGGGAGGACACCAGGAATGGTTGTCACAGGCAGGGTTTGCAAGAATAGAAGTGAAATAATTGTAGAAGCTGATATTTGAGTGATGCTGTATTGGATACACTGTAAAGAAAGAATAACAAAATAGATTCTGAAGACTCTAGTGGTCATTAAAAATGAAGAGAAGCTAGCTACCATATCAAAATAGATAAAGCTGTGCTTGAACTGGTTCTGGAATGGACACCGAACTGAGTAAAGCCAGAAAGGGGAAAGTGCAGAAGGAAACATAAGAACTAAAGACAAGAAAGGAGAATATAATATGAATATTTTCTAGAGTTCTCAGAGCAAAAGCAAGGTTCACAGGATACCTGAGATTGCACATAGCCCTGTATAGGACAGTACTGAGAGTTTGAGCCATGTAATTTTTGATCTGACAGTAACAATAGGCACATTTATAATCTATATAAATGAAAAATGTAGGGCTCAAATCTGACTTAATGTGGTCAATCCATGATGAGATTTGCTTTTGGTAGTATTTCAGGATGTAAACTGTGGAAGCAGAAAGCAGATGGGAAAAGCACAGGAAGGAGCTGGACTGACCTTAAGCTGATTTAAGCTGCTTCCTGATATCAGAGATATGCTGGGCTGTTTGGGAGTTGTGTAGACAGATTCTAGAAAGCATTGAAAACAGATTATTTCTAGTAATGCTCAGAAAGGCACCTGTCCTTTCTATCTGTTACACCATACACAAGAATTAACACCAGGAATACAATCATTTTAGGACCTGTCTCATCTCTCCCTCTCCTCCCCACTTCTCTTTCTGCTCTCTGCCCCCCATTCCCTCTTCTTCTCGCCCCCCCCCTCTCTCTCTCCCCCCCTGTCATGGTTTGATCCAGGTGTTCCCCAAAAACAAATGAATGTCTTCTCAATGATCAATCCTTAGCTGATGGCAGTTAGGGAATTACAACCTTGTGTTTGGCACACCTTCCTGCCTCTGTTTGCAGTACTGTGGCAGAGGTGATGTCCACCCCTCTGCTCATGCCATCGTTTTCCCTGCCTGGATGGAGTCTCCCCTCAAATCTGTAAGCCAAATAAACCATTCCTCCACAAGCTGCTTTGCTTGGGTTCTTTCTGTGCAGCAACTACAAAGCTGACCACAACACCCTCCCTTATCCCCCATCATTTTTTCCTCTTTATATTCCTGTTTCTGTATCACTAAGTGGTCTGGGACTATGTACCATTGGTTGGTCATGAACTTGCTATCCTCCCATATTAACCTCCTGAGTGTGAGCATTATAGGCACACCTGGCAGTGTGACCACGTGCTTGTATCTATCTGCATACATAGAAATAAGCGATGTAAGCATCATACTAAACGCCATTCAGCAGAGTAAGGAACAATGAATTTCAGCATTGTGACTCCAAGCAGACAGACTGACAAATTTGGTGGTTTTAATTCAATGTGTTCATGGCCTCAGGTATTTGTGATTAAGTTTCCTGCAGAGCCTCAATCAGGCAGAGCCCTGCTGGAGGAGGTCTTCCACTGGGGCAGATCAAGCCTTAAGGTGTGTTCTAAGGACCTTGGGGTCTTGCTGTTCTTATTTTCTCTCTTCTGAAGATGGATGAAGTGAGCCAGCTAATTCTGTCATGATGAAGCTAGCCCTGTAAATTATAAGCCTTAAATAAACCTGTCTCTCCCATAAGTTGCTTCTTGTCTGGTGTTTGTCTCAGCAACAAGAAGGTAACTGCCACACCAGGGAACATCATCTCAGCACTGGGGACATTGAGCTACTCTATTACAAAGGAAGGGTAGGTTGTACTTACTGGTGCTGAAAGATAATAATGGCACTTGATCACAGATAATGAGATAAAAACACAATAGTAAAGTGAGTTTAAAAAGAGCAAGGTGACAGTTCTGTAATGAAAGAGGAAGGGCTGTACTTCCATATAACAACACAAGTAGCAAAAAGTTGTCAAAATGAACTTTTCCAGAACTCTGAAAATAAGTCAAAGGCTTGCTGTAATTCAAAAAGTCTTCATTCAAAACTTTTACAATGAATTCCGAATGAAATCCTCTACTTGTAAAAGTCAACTAGAGCAATCTCATTTTGACGAATGAACCCAAATTTTGGCAGTGTGAAGACAGAGTGAGGATTTCTATTCTCACCTAAGCAAGTTAACATATGCAAGACATCAACACTGGGAAGTTTAACTGCCCATGTCTCTGGTGTCTCAGAATGAAGACTTTTCTCTAATATGACATGCAGTGCTTGACACAACCTTTGCAGAAAGAATAAATGAACTTATACATACATGAAGGAGTGCAGCTCTAGCCTGTGAATACTATTTGGATAATATAATATCATTAATTATAGAAGAAGCTAGAGAGGCCTAACCCAATTATAGGACAATTTCAAAAACTAAATCACTGTTTTTTTCATGTATTAATTGGAATTGATAATGATATTACTTATGATACAAGATTTTGGTGGTTTTTTTCTATACTCATGGAAGTTGTCAATAAAAAGTCAAAAATGGTGACACAAGCAAAAAGAGATGACAGAAGTCTGATATGCAGAAGAGATAATTTTAGATGATAGATGATAAATACAATTTTGTGAAATCCAGGTTAAAAATATATATGTGAATGCCTAAGAAAGTCTTTGGAAGCTTTTGACAAATGTTTGTTAGATAACCAGTAAATGAATTTATGAACAAAAAACGAAGTGATGATCACATGAGAATTCCTTGGAATGAGTGTCTCATGGATGCCAGGCCCACCTTCTTGCTGACTTTCTGATGAAGTGGCTTCCTTTAATCTTCACAGTTCATTTTAGGAGCAGCACTCTTCAAAGAAGTAAGGAGATGTCCTTTGTTGCTTTGGGACTTGGAAGACGGTAGCAGGTGAAAATCAGGCTGTTAGCTCACATCCAATTGTAAATAATCTATAGAAGTCCAAGAAAGAGCTGGATGTGATTCTACACCCTTGATGATCAGCAAGGATGATCATGAGTTCAAAATCAGCCTGGGCTCAGTAGCTAGCTCAGACCATCCTTGTCTATCTGTATTGAATGAACATTTTAAATAACTCTAACTAAAAATGCTTTTTTACTTACTTAAAATGAATTCTTGTATTAAATTCCACCAAACAAAATAACAATAACAAAATGATAATGGATGCTTTAAGTCTGTGGCTATTTTATTATGAACTTCATAAGGACTCACTAAGACACTAGCATAGCAGTGTCTTCGTTTTGCAAGGAGACAGACACAAAGAAGTGAAATGAAATTTGAGCCTAGGAGATAAAATGCCAAGACTGTTTGCACAAATTGATTCTATTTAATTTTCTTCCCCATCTTCAATTAGAGACTTGCATTTTTCTTTACATCATTGTGTGTAAGATGGCTCGTCTATTCACTCTGGATTGTAAGAATATAGGTCATGTAAAGTTGGACGCCTAATTAGCACCTGGAAAAACAAAAAGGCTTTAAACAAAAGGATAGAAGGGAGGCTTTGACTACACATCTAGCTGACCATGTGTTTCCTTCATGCTCATGCTGTCTGTAATCACAATACCTGCTTACACAGTGTGTAATCACTCACTTTCATACATGATATAGTTTCATATATGACTGTTATTAGCAGAGGTAGTAGGCAGATATAAATCTGGAGTAAAACAGATAGGGACAAGAGGCCACAGTCTGTAGAAGGAGCTATAGGCCAGAAGCATTCTGAGCTTGGAGACCAGTATGGAAACAGCAGGTTACAAAGTGGTCACTGTCCCCCTCTTGTTGAGTCAGCCAATGACCCGCTTCCTCTTCCCAGGCTACTGTAACATGAAGAGCTTGGGGAAAGAGCTGAGGACCTGATTGAGAAACCTTTCCAATTTGGATGGCTCTCTCTTGATTGCTCCTTATCTCTCACCCAATTTCATATATCCAACCTCACCAAGCCTTCCTGAGCATAGAAAAAAAAAAACCCTTAGACACAGCCACTTTGTAAGAAACCCACTTTGGGGGTACCCTTTGGTACATGGGATGTTTTTCCTTTTACTTAATTAATCATCCTTAAAGCCCTCACTATTCATTTTTCCCAAATCATTGTTTATGACTGTGAGTTAAAAAGTGTCAGAGAAGAAAATCTGTTTGCCTTTTCCTGGGAAGACATGAACAAGTGTGGGATCATCCCTGATGGAGAACCAATAGCAGACCAAAGAAGTGATTTCACCATGTTAGCCAGGTGAACCAGTGAATAGATAGCATTTACACCCGGAGCATGGGAGAGACAGCCACATCACAAAAAGCCCATCTCAACTCGCAAAACTTGCTCCCTAGATAACTTGAGGACATCTCCTTTACCTAGCAGTGGTGAATGCTGCTAAGACTTTGGGAAGGGGCCTTGAAAACCTTGTAATATTCAGAGCTTGAGTTTGACAAATTACCTGAGCTTTTCTCCTTCTGGAGGAAATGCTTCCTTTTAAGGGGAATTCCTACACGACAGTGGCCTCTTCTCCTCAGGGAGAAGGTTCATGGATTCTCTTCAGGAAACACCTACATATATAGACACCTTATACCACAAGCAAAAGAGTGTACACTCATTGCATCCTGTTCTCCAACTGGTCAAAAATCAGATTAAGGCCAGGCGTGGTGGCACACGCCTTTAACCCCAGCACTCGGGAGGCAGAGGTAGGAGGATCACCACGAGTTCAAGGCCACCCTGAGAGTGCTCAGTAAATTCCAGGGCAGCCTGGGCTAGAGTGAGACCCTACCTTGAAAAACCAAAAAAATAAAAAAAAATCAGATTAACTAGTAATATTTACCTTGCCTTTGTTTCTATGTGTCAGAAGTTAACTTTCTACACTGCCATACATAGCCCATGTTCCTGTTCCCACTGGCTTAACTAGGTTTTCTTGTCTCCTCTCTAGCTTTCTATTTTTTTACCCATATTTTCTGGTCTCTATAATTTATCTTACATGCTTTTATCTGGAACATATTAGAGTTTATCATTCAGTTTCTTGTTTTCTATCATAGATCTGCAATAATGAATGGAAAACATATCACGGCTTCAATGTATATGTTTAGAATGGAACTCACTTCAAGTTTCGATAGTCTTTGGAGGTGGTAAAATATAGAGGTGGTCAGCCTTGCTCACTATTGACTATTGGTCCTTTAAATGTTGCTTTTTGTCTTTGCAAAATTATGCGAATACCTGAACCTTAAGAACTTTCTCCTCCTATATACTATATAGTGAAAGGATGATTTCTGTTGCTATATTTCTCCTCATGAAATTCTTTCTCTGAGGTGAAGTGGGTGTTATGCTAAAATCTTGTGTTTTCTTAGAGCAAAATGAGTACATTAACGATATGGATTTAAAAATTCATTTTAACAAAATATATAATGTGAAAAAGATTGACCTTTAGATTAATTCACGTTATGTTCATACAAGTCTATCCCAATCAGAGAGATAGACATGTATTCAGATCAACAAGTGTAGGTAGACAATTTTTGATGTGAAAAGAAAATCCAAGTGGAATAGTTATGACTATAGAATGATAATTTTTTTGAGTCCTTGTAACTTCAGCCCTAATTTTAAATGGCTCTAAATATAAAATACTTAGGTAACACACATTTTTACTTTTTATCAATGAATTTTATACAAATAATCAAATTCTATGCTTTCTTATATTATTGAAGCATAGAATAAGGATGGTAGAAAATTATTTCATTTTGGCATGCAATAAAAGACATAAATCTCCCCAAATATGTATTTCTTTTGAGACAAAACATTCCATGTGAAGTGTCACATGATAAAATTATAAACATAATATTGGTTTAATAATATTTCATTTGTATAATTTCAAATTTGTGTGTGTGTGTTTTCACATATGTGTAGACACATATAAGTGTGAAGGTGCACTTGGGTAAATATTCATGCAGGGGAGCAGAGCTTGACCACATTATACAACATTTATTGAAATGGGATCTCTCACTGATTGACTCACCAATTTTGATGGTCCAGCTTGACAGCTTGCCACTGGGATCCCCTGTCTCTGCACCTAGTGCTAGGATTATGGAAAAACCACCACACCTATTCATCATAATATGAACTCAGGTCCTTACACTTTTACAGAAAGCATTTTACTCACTAAACCATCTTCCCTCCCTCAATTTTTTATTGATATCTTTATTATCCAGGTAGATATCTGGTATAAGCAAATATTGTGTTGGCATTCCCATTTCACTCCTCCCTGTCCTCAATCCACTGGACCATCCCTCAATTTTAATATAAAGAAATAAAGGAAAAACTAGGACAAAACAAATAAGCTATTATTATTTTTTTCATTTTTTGGACAGAAAACAGTATGTAAAGCTGAAATTATAACCGCTAGTTGGCCAACCGTTTCTTGTTGATCTATTTTTAAATACCTCTTTTAGAGTATAAATACTGATGCTTGTTCTCAAGGCTAATGCAGAGATACAGAGAGAGGTTGGGAAACCGAAAGAACAATATTTATAGATCCTTGCTCTGCCAGTAACTCTGCCTTTCCTAGACAGCCAGAGTATTGATTCAAGAATAGTTGGTGATCTTAAGGAGCTTGGCACTCCAGTAAAGAAAACAAATTATAAAATTCAAAAGTTTTACGAAAACATTAGTGAGCTAACCTGATGGAGGGAAGATGGCTTGGGAGACATGTGCCCGTGATAACACATGCTGGGTGTTGACTGCTGAATACCTTGTTTCTGCCACTCTAGGGTGGTATGAGAAAACAGATTACTGTCCTCTGGGCAGGGCATGATGTGGCCAAGTTGTGTGGATACTTGAAACAGCCTAGAGCAATAGGAAAAGTCTTGAGCATAGAAGTAGTATATTTGTTGTCGATTCGGATAGAGTGCAGGGAATGGTTATAAAATGGAACTAATGAGAGCTTAAACAATTGACATCATTTATTTGGTACTAACTTCTTAGGAGGATATTAAAAGATTTTCCAAAACACAAATTTAGAGACTCTTACAAAACTAATAACTATGGAAAATTTGAATTCACCCACTATGACTCAGGGAAATTTGCAGAAAGAATGTAAGAGTCATGGGGGGGGAGGAATAACTAATGCGTAAAAGGGAATGTCATCATGGATTCAGTGGCTTTATCTAATAGCCTATGATACTGAGCATATTGTTGTGTTAATATATATAATTTGAAGCCAATAAAAATTTTAAAAAAAGATTTTTAAAACAAAGTCAGTGATCACATGTTTGATCCAAAATGTCACTGCAGTAATACTGAGAAAGTAGAATGAAACTACTAGCCTGGAGTAAAGGGCATATGTAATAATAAATGCAGTGAAGTAAATGTAGGTAGTTGAGAGACAGTGGCTTTTTGGGTAAAATCCCAATGTATGGTTGATTGTAGATATGATGATAAATGGTATTACTATCCTGAATAACATACAACACCATATTTGCTTAAAATAACATTGCTGATATTTATCATGTTGAACTTGAGGAGACTGTAGAGTATGAGATTTCTACAGTAAATTGAAACCTGGAAGTCATTATAGCTGATAAATAAATTCACATAAGAAGTAAAAAAAAAACTGTGAAGAATAAAAGGAAGGTAACTTCCACTTAAAAACATGTTTAAAAATGCAAATAAGGGTCATTAACTATAAATATAAATGTACTATATATATATATATATATTAAAGTTATTAAATTTTGTTTTCATAGTCAATGGTCTACTTGGGTTTGCATTGTAACAACAGTTAATTATTTGCTCAGCATAGCTTTTCCCAATAGCTATTAATTCTCACAAACTGCAAAAACCTCTCCCTTCTCTAAAACATTCAGCACCAGGAGTGGATAGGACTTCAGATTCATATTCTTGCCCCTGTGGTTTCCCACCCCAGCTCATGTCTTTGTCATTGTTGGTAAATAAGTACTTGTGGAAACAGGCCATCTGTTTGTTCATGTTCCCTAGACAGTGCAATCTCTAGTGCCTACTATCATAAAAAGAAATGTAATTCAGAAATCACAAAGCAATAGGAATGAAAAACCATTCTAAAAACTTGTATAATTTATTGCCATAACAAAAATCATGTCATAAAATATGACAAAGTACATATTTTAATTATTACTGAAGTTATTGATGTGAATCTTTAATAAACTTAAAAATTTATTAATTTCAACTCATTTCCAATAAAAATAATTTCCAAGTATACTAGGACAATTCTGTTTCTGTCTATTGTCTCTTATTCTTATGTTGTACAAAAATTATCTGGATCAGGAAAAAAATTACTTCCTTTAGGGGTCAAATTTGTGTTTAACACTCATCTATGTATAAGCCAGACCATATGCCAATAAGATCAGTCAGTTCTTCATGTAGAAAAATGCATAATAATGGACAGCTTGCTCACAAATATGCTTAGTTGGCTTTCAATTGGATTAGGAAGGAATTATACAGTGGAGCACACATAATCTAATCCATATGTAATGTGTGTGCTGCCAAAGTGAACACTAAAATAATATTTCTACCAGCCCAAGACTGAACAGGATTGCTTTCCTTATAGCAGAGTTCTTTGTTTCCATGTAGACACAGCATGTGGGGTCTGTTGCTCACCTGCCAATCAAAGATCTACATTCTTTCAATTAATGACTACTGGTCATGTTCCTGAGCACAATGCTTAAACTCGGTATCCTTGTTTGATAAAACGGATATAACTTCATTACTTAGCTCCTGTACTAATTGCATGGAAATTCAGGTGGGAAGAACCACAGCACCCTCCACTGCTTTTAAGACAAAACGTGAGAAAGGAATAAGGAGCCGCGAAATGTCTTGGGAAGAGCACAGTTGCAAATCAAAGCAGTTCATGTCACTACAGTTTGTGATACTTGTCATATTCTTTTAGGTGAATTAGATTGGTAACATCTCTATGACTCAGTTTGTCTATTTATGAAATTGTACAGGAAAGTAATTCCTAATTTGTAGACCCTTATCCCACCAAGACTGACTTGTGCATCCATGACCCCACAGTGAGTACTGATGACCCCACTTAGGAGGCCCTCAGTGGAATGGAAACATGGAACACAACGGCATAACCAGTGGGAATAGGAACAATTTGCAATATGCTTCTATAATTAAGTTCTGGATATGATTTTACATACTAAAAAGGATTCTGTTTTGAAAAATGTAAATAGTTATAAGTTTGGTATGCTTGGAAACAAAATTTAAGATATGTGGTTGAAAATAATTGAATGGGAGTGGTAAAGGAGAATCTGGCATCTGAACTCGGGCTGCAAGCGTTAAGAGTCTTGGGGAACCTGTCCAACAAAAGTCTTCCTTAAAGCAGAGTTCTTTGTTCCCATGTAGTTACAGCGTGGGGAGTCTGTTGCTCACCTGCAAACATGGATGCAAGTTCTTTCGATCACTCTTTATGGATCATGTTCCTGAGCATATTGCTTAAACTCAGTGTCCTTGCTGGAAAAAATGGGTATAATTTCATTACCTAGCTGATTGAATTGCCATGAAAGTAAATAATAATAATATATCTAAAGCATTTGGTAAAATATTTGACATACCGTTTGCTCAATTAATGCATATAGGCATAAAATAAAAGTGATACTCAGAAAATTAAATGGATAAACAGTTACATATACCTGTCTTGACTTTCTACAATATTATCATCCTACTCTATTGTTCTTCTCCTAAGTAGAAAAGAGGCTAAAAGAATATATGTAAGTGTTTATATTCCAGTGCAATCTTGGGCTGATAGAAATTATTATTTTTAGTGCTCACTTTGGCAGTACATATGCTACAGTTGGAATGTTACAGAGAAAATTAAGCATTACCCTAACCACGAAATGCAAATTCATGAAGTATTCCATAAAAAATAAATATTATATCTAAGTAATATATTTGGAAAAGTAATAAAACACCAGGAATAATAATCACTTTAAAGTTAAAGCTGTATAATAACAACAAAGTCACACATCAATAAACACACAAATGATCGAATTTAAAAATATATGAACTTTGACTTCATAAATCATAAATAATTTCATTCTCCCACCCCATGTTACCAGACAAAAATTCTGTCTATTTTTGAATATCATTCTGAAAACACTATCATTCTCTATACATTTCACAGAAGACACACAATGCTAGTAAATCTGATATCTCTATAGCCAAGTTCTGACTCTATGTGAAGTTATTTTCATCCCAGAATAAAGATAAGTCAGTTCCTGGAATGCTATTTCTGGCTATATACTTTACCTTACAATGTTTCTTGTAAAAGTTGAGAGGTTTAGAAGGTACTTATTGTTAAATGAATATATGTCTAAGAGTTTTAGAGTGCTAAGGCCCTTCACTTCCCTGATATTTATACTGAGAGCAACAGAAAGGGAGAAAGAAAATGGAAACTCAGGCTTACAGAGCTCACACTTGCAGCCCCCAAGCAATCGCTCTATGGCAACCAGAGAATCCAGTCTTCAGCATCATGTACAACGTCAGTCATCTGTATTTGCTCTTTGTGGCCTCGTCAGTGTAGGGCTTTACACATTTCTTCTTCTTGAGCTGTTTCCTAATTAGTCTCTCCTGATTCTTTAATATTTTAAAAACGTATTTCTTTGACACTTGTCAAATATGTAGTTAGAGTCCTAACTGGCTGAATTTCTTGGATTGGATTCTGGTTTTAACTATAAATTTCATGATGTGTAGGCATTTGCTATATCCTACACAAAGACTATTCAAGGTCTGAGGAATAAAAAAGTCAAGATGAGTGTTGCAAGAGCCCAGTGACCTGATGGATTGTATCAGCAGTGAGATAAACTACAATGAATAAGGAAAGAAACAATTGAAAGCAAAGAATAAAAGATTTGCTAGCAAATGTTCTAAAGAGAGGGTTGGTCAAGCATATCACCTATGCTTTATATGTTTTAATCAGAGGCTTTTCAAGCCCTACAAATGATCTCTGCATAACAGCTCACATGGTCAATGATGTATTTTGATTTGTTATCCTACAATTGGGTGGTTAATCTCAACTGCCAGATGCACTGGATTTAGACTCACTGTGGAAACAAGTATCTGAGCATGTGTTTAAGGGAGTGTCTAATCTGGTTAAGTGAGATGAGAATTCCCATCCTGGATATGAGTGCATCCTTTCCATAGACTGAGGGCCAGGACTGTATAAAAGAGACAGGGAAGCTGAGCACAATGTTTTGTGATTCTCTGATTCCTTATAGGATGCAATGTGACCAGTAGCCTCCTGTTCCTGCCCCCATGATAGACTGTATCTCTTTGAACTATGAGTAAAAATAAATCCCTTTTCCCTTAAGCTGCATATTTTAGATATTTTACCACAGTCAACAGAAAAGGTAACTAATACAAAGGTTCTGTTTTTATTTTTCAAGAAAATATGTAGACCAATTGTAGAGCCATTGATCCAGAGACTAGATAAATCTTGCAGTTGAAGCCACTGTCTTATGAGCATCAAAGAGGTTGTGAAGCTAGTTTAACTATTCCTTGAAAGGTTTCAGCCTTCATGATACAAATTTTAAGTACATGATATAATTCCTCTTCCTCTTGCTCAAATAAGTTCTAGAACCATCTATCCAGGTGTGAAAGCTCACTCAGAACTTTCTAACTAGTGACCTTGGGTGAATTACTTGGCCTCTGTGCTACAATTTCCTCACATGCACCATTGGATGGTAATATGTCTATGATCTTATGTTGTGTTATACACTAAAAATGTTCAGAACTCGACCTGTCACATCATAAATGTTCACTGACTGTTAGACATTATTACCTCCTTTTAAAATGTTATAATTGATGTTGGAGTGGGTGATGCCATTCTCCCTGACAACCTGATGCTGTATTTAGAGAATGTCTTTGTGATTTCCCCAAAAAACATTGACCTCACTGAAGTAGGTAACATAGTATTTATGTTGTTTTTCTATTTTATTCACCACAGATAAAGAGAGCAATAGCAGAACAAAGAACACCATTTAATTCAATAATAGCTTGGTGAAGCAATACATTCTTCAGTTACTTGGAGGAGCCTGAGTGACTCAGGTAGCTGAATCACCAGAAGGCTCTTTTTAGCTTGGCTGATGCCTCAGAAAATAGCTTGACTGGACACGCTGTCCCCATTCCACATCAGGCAGAAGAGTCCCCTTTCTCAGCAAGGATGGCCTCATGAGTCGTGGAACTTTCTTGAGGCAGATTCATGAGCCTCCAGTGTGTGCATCCTTCCTCCAGGAGGAAAGTAGTTTTCTCTTGTTAGTATATTTGCAATTTCATACATAACCTTTACTACACAGAGGTATATTCCATTGACTCCTAGTTTCTTGAAGGTTTTTTATTATGAAGAGATATTAAAGTTTGCTCAAAGCCTTTTCTGCATCTATTCAAATGAGTATGTGATTTCTATTTTTAAGTCTATTGATGTGCTTTATTACATATATTGATTTCTGCATGTTGAAACAACCTTGCATCCTTGAGAGAAAACCAACATGGTCATGGTGTATGATCTTTTTAATGTGTTCTTAAATTGAATTTGCAAGTACTCTTTTGAGATCTTTGGGGGGTGGTCTGTGTTCATTGGGGAAATTGGCCTATAGTTTGACTTTTTAATGTGTATGTGTCTCTGAGTGAAACTCAGCTGTTAAAGGTCATTTTAGTTTATTGATTGTTTTTTTTAATGACATTCACTTTTTAATGTGTGTGCCACTTTTGATAAATTCATATTTGACATGTGAAAAGTGTTACTTTTAATACTATGTGACCAGTGACAGTGCTCCCAGTGATTGACACTGCTATTGCTCCTATTCCATTTCCAGGTGAATGAAACAATCCATTTCTAATGGAAGAAGTAAGTTGTTCTTGAAAATGAAGGCAGAGGTGCAGCTATGCTGAAGCTGTTCTTAGGTTTTGTACTGTTTATCGGCCAGGTGCTTGTATGTGGGCAGTGGGGAAGACAGAGATGCAAAGAGCAGTGTCATTGACGAGAACTATGTATAAATATATCCATTTAACTTTGAATAGATACATGTGTATTATTTAAAATCTGAAAATTTGGGGTGATTAAACTATTTTGTTCATGTTAATTTTAGATTAAAGTCATCAGTATCACGTTGCTTTATAGATGTAGATTCGGGTGAATTGGGTATTTTTTGAATGACCTGACTTTGATGTATATACACACTGTGGAACATATGCTGTTTAATTTTGACAAGTTCTCACTCCTAGTCTTGGTAAGACTCTAATTCCTAACACCAGACACCTTCTCTGTGAGCATACCAGGCAGGTGAATTACTGTGTGACAATGAGTGACTGTGGCCACTGGGCTCACATACTAAAGTAATGGCCATGGAGACCTTAACATTAGTAACAAGCCTTGTACTTCCCCAAGTGTTCTCATGCTCCCCCAGGAGGACTGTGTCTTTCCTTTGGCGCCTCTTTCCTGGTCCATTGTCATGTACACAACTCATTATCAGCCCAGACAGGTTTGTATTCTGCTTTTACTCCTAATGTCATGGTTGGAGCACTAATTCATACTTAAGAATAACAATTTCCTTTCCACTCACAGGCAAGCCATAGCCTTCCATTCTTGATTTTTCCACTATCTTCCTTACTGAGCTATTTTCATGAAAATATAAACATCTATATTAAAAAATACTTAAGCATACATATTTAATATTTTTAAGTTGTAACACACAACTCATCATGAATTTATTTAAATTTGCTATTAATAATTTTCCACTTACTCTATATTAAAACTTCCATATTGTTGGCTTTTGTTCACAACATGACATTAAATCAGATTTTGTCAAAATAACAATGCCTCTCCTAACACACCAGCCCCAAAACAATGGTCCCCTCACCAGTCAGGGGTGCACTGTCCTCACACACTCTGGCAGCCTTACATAAACTGCCACAAGAAATTGGCCAATAATATTGAGAGAGAACAGGGAAAACTGCTTACGACAGAATGACAAAATGTACACACCTGTGCATAGTGGTACTCAATCTAGGTGGACAATCAAGGAATCTCTGATTGGCTAAGAGATCCAATCAGTGGCAAGAACCCTTTAGCTGGAACTAGGATCTTAACCAAATTCCTATGGAGACCAAAAATCTGAACTCCAAGGTGAAGTTTCAACCAACCATGGGCCTAAAGAGAGGCTATACACACTATATAATCTCACCAAATTAACAATGCTTATCTCATTTAACCTATGCTGATCTCGCCCTTTTTTTTTTTTACTTTTTGTCAATTTTATTTTTAATTAATCTCTTTAGTATAAACAATTATATAAATTGTATGAGCAAATCTTGTGATGGAGCCCCCATTTCCCTCTTCTCTGTCCCCTACCCACTGGGGTCCCTCCTCAGTGCACATACTGGATCTGTCTATATGGTAGGGGTTTATGAACTGCACCAGAGGTAACCAGTTTTTTTTTCTTCCCCCTTGGCTCATTGTTGCTGAGGGGGAAATGTCTCTGGATATTCTCCCCCACCAGGGCTCTTACATTCTTTCTACCTCCTCTTCTGCTCACTTCTATGTGTCATGGTGGGTGAGTTTTATTTTTGAGATCTTAAGTGTCTCTGGACTTCTGCTTTGGTTTGTGTTGGGTTTCTTTGGTGCCTGTCTCAATCGACCTTTCATAGGTTATTAGACTTGCTATGGTGATTGGATCCTGTTTATCTTGTCACTATCTCATAGGTTTCATTTGGGCCCTGTGTGATAGGCCAGGGGAGGTTTTCTCCTGCCAGGATGTCAGCCATCATCTTATATCTTGTTGGTAGAATGAGTTGTCCCCATCTCTCTTGCTGGCTTCTGAAAAATACAAACATAATCTCCATCTGAGAGTGAGATCAGTATAGGTTAAATGAGACATTGTTATTTGGCCAGATTCTAATGGGTATAGTCTCTCTACAGCTCTCTAGTATTGGGAATTTACCTTTACAGCAGAGTTCTTGGTCCCCATAGGATTTTATCATGGATCCCAGTTCCAGTTAAGGTTCCTAGTCGCTGAGCATATCTCTTAGCCAATCAGTAAGCTGTTGATTACCCTCCTAGTTTTAGCACCACTATTGCATGGATGAGCACTTCTTGACTTGCTGGTCTCTTCCATACAGCTGTGTGTTCAGCAGTCTTGTGACACTTTATTGTATATCAGTGGTCTCTTCTTTCTCCAGATATCATTGACCAATTTCCCCTGGAAGCTCATGTGGCACCTTCTAGCACTACACATTCTACCATCTGGGAGCTGGTTACCATTCTGGATCTTAATCATTTATTTTCATCTTGAGCTCCTAGGGTTGGATTGTTCTAATTTTCCCAATGTCTTTAGGTGGACAGTTAGGTTATCAATTTGAGTTGTTTCTGTCGTTGTTATGATGCACTTATAATTTTTTTCCCTCGGGACTGCTTTCATTGTGTTCCATAAATTTTGGCATGTTGTATTTTTGTTATCATTCAGATCAAGAAATTTTTCAATTTCCTTTTCAATTTCTTGAACTACCCATTCAAGAATTCTTCAGTATCCAATGGTTCAGTATTGTTCTGGTTCCAATAATTAGTATGTTTTCTGTTTTTCTCCCATTGTTTATTTCCAACTTTAGTGGATTGCAGTCTGAAATGACACAGGGGATTACGTCAATTTTCTTAAATTTATTGAGGGTTGTTTTATGGCCTAATATGTGGTTTATTTTAGAGAATGTTCTTTGAGCTGCTGAGAAGAATGTATATTCAGTTGATTTGGGATTGAAGTCTCTTAGGGCTAGTAGATTTATGGTGTTGAGCTCTATTATTTCCCTGCTGATCCGCTGTTTGAATGATCTGTCTAAAGATGACAGTGGCATAAGTCTCAACTATGATAGAGTTGGAGTTTATTTTTGTTTGGTTTTCCAATAAGTTTTTATTTATGAAATATGGTACACCCATATTTGGTGCATATATTGACTTGTTCCCTTGATGAGTAAGAAGTGCCCTTATCCCTTTTGATTTCTTTTGGTTTAAAGTCTATTTTGTCAGAAATTATTGAAGCCACACCTGCTTGTTTTTTGTTTCCATTTTCTAGAAAGATCAGTTTCCATCCAGTCACTCTGAGTAGGTTTCTGTCTTTAGAGTTTATGTGAGTTTCTTTTAAGGCAACAAATGGAAGGGTCCATTTTTCTGATCCAGACTTCTACCCTGTGTCTTTTATGAGAGAGTTAAGACCATTATTATTCAAAATTATAATTGTGAGGCTTGATTTAATCCCTGTCATAGTAAAGTGTTTATGGGATTTGATGCCTCTCTTGTTGTTTTGATCTTCTCCACTTTGTTATCATGGCTGACCTCTAGAAGGCACTTGGGGTTGATTGTTCAACTCTTCTGTGTGAGTATTTCATGGAGTATTCTCTGTAGGTTTGAATTTGTGTTCATATATTTATAGAGCTGGCTTTTATTATGAAATTTTTCCTTTCTGTCTATTATAAGGGATACTTTCACTGGGTATATTGTTTGGGAAGAAAGCCAGTGGTTTAAGCTTTGAAGTACTCCCTTCCAAACTCTTCTTCCTTTCAAAGTTTCCATGGATAAATTTGATATTATTCTGATGGGTATGCCTTTATATGTGATTTTTTTTTTCTCTTTCTGCTTTTAGAACCCTCTCTTTGCTTTCATCATTAAGGGTTTTTACTATGATGTGATTTTTTCCCCATTCTGGTCTCCCCATGATCTAGAGATTTATTTGCTTAAAGGTTTCCCAAAGTTCCCTCATATTTTGTTCCCATGATTTTTTAGACTTATCCAAGTTTTTGTTATCCCAATCTATTCCTTCTGCTTTGTCTTCCATGTCTGAGGATCTATCTTCCAGGATATTAACTTGGGTAGTGAGGGATTCTAGAGATGTTTGCCAATACAGCTTTTATCATTGTCTCCTTCTCTTTGTTGATTTGCATTTTCATTTTAAGGGTTGTCTTATTTAATGCTTTCTAGTAAACATTCTTATATTTTATTATGTCTTTGTTTAGTTTAGCCAGCTGATTCTTGAGCTCCTCTGATTGCTGGTTTGCTATTAACTCATTTACTGTTCTTCCAAAGTCCCTCTGTTCTTCCTCAATTTTGTTAAGCCTGGTGGCACAGCTTGTGAGCTGATTCTGCATATTTCTACTTACATTATCCATTTTTGCTTCCATTTCCATTAATAATATGGATATAGAGACTCTATGTCCTGCATGTGTTGTCATCTCCTCCTGGGCTTGCATCTGTGATCTTTCTTTGATATTTTCATTGGTGACTTCCAAATTGAGGTTAGGCAAATTTTTTATGGGGCAATCAGCTTGTGTATTCTTTTTTGCATTGTGACTTGCCAATGTCCAAAGGAGAGATTGATTTTCCATGGATACTTAGCAGGGGTGAGGCCCATGCACATGTTTGCAGGGAGGACTGGTGAGGTTTTGGCACATACTATGTTCCTCTGGTGCCAGGTATTGTTTGTGTGTGGAGTGGTTCTTATACCTTCAGCAGCAGGAGCAGGCTGTGAGCTGGGTGCACCAGAAGTCAGGATTGGTGGGTAGGGTTGTGGGGCACATGGATTGGTGAGGAGCCAAAGCACAACTCCCTCACCTGGCCTCACCTGGTGTCAAGGGTTCAGTAGGCAGATTCCTAGGTGTGTAGGCTGGTCAGAACCAAAGTAGGATCTTGCTTACCTGGTCTGGGACAGGAGGTCAGTAGGTGGTGTCGTCGGGCTCACGGGCTGGTCTCATCTCACTCTTGGTTGAATAATTTGTTTATATTTTTCAGATGACAGTGAGAACTGAGGACAACTCAACTCTACCAACAAGACAAGAAATGATAGCTGACTCCCTCGCTGGAGAGGAACCACCCCTACCACAGCATCTAGGGCCCAGTTGAAACCATACAGGAAGCAGAGAGATGAGCATGTGCAGCTCAGTGGTGAGCCTGACAATCTGTGCCAGGATAATGGAGACTGACACTGAGGATAATCAAATGTTCCAAAGCTGAAATCCAGAGGTTGCTAAGAGCTGAACACTAAACAGACTTAAAACTCACACCCATCAAGGCTCAGGGAACTTTGCAGGATAAGGAGCAGAAAGATTGTGAGAGTCATGATGGGGAGAATATCCAGAGGCATTTCCCCCACACATACAACCCACCCTCTGTCTGTTACTTGCCCAACTCCTAGCCCTATATTCCATGGAGTATTCCAGGAATCCCAATGAGGAGGGCCCTCAGTGGAATGGAGGCAGGGAGGAGGGAAACAGTAGTACCAAAACATGAATTGTACATGCAATGTTTCCAATTATTGAAAAATTATAAAATTATAAAAATAACAATTTTGGGCTGGAGAGATGGTGCAGTGGTTAAGGCACTTGCCTCCAGTGCCTAAGGCCCCGGGTTCAATTCCCCAGGTCCCACATAAGCCAGACCCACAAGGTGGTGGCCCTGGTATACTCTCTCTCTCTCTCTCTCTCTCTCTCTCTCTCTCTCTCTCTCTCTCTCTTTCTCTCTCTCTCTCTGCTTGAAAATGAAATAAAATATTTTTTAAAAAGTTGTTAAAAAAAAACAATGTCTATCATATCAGTTCTCAGTGTTTGATTTAAGCCTTTAAATTCTCACCTTATTAATTTACTAACTTCATCACTTTCTTCTTTGTATTACAGAATTCTTCAAGGATTTTCTCTTTGTTTTCTTTCCTCAGCCATCACCTCTTAGTCTCATGCATGGATTCTTTCCACCTCTCTGTCTTCTGCATATTAACATGCCTCAGGCTTAGGTGATTAATTTCTTTGTAAAATCGCTCCCTTGATGATCTCATCATATGGCTTTAAACACTGCTCATGCCAAAAATTCCTAATATCAGACCTCTAGGTACCACAGTGCTACATGTCAAATTGTCAAATTTGCCCTACAAATGTTAATGCATTTTTAGCACATCTTAACTTCCTCATTCTCCTTTCCACAGTTTGCTCCACTTTAGTAAATGTTGTTTCTTTAACACAAATGTGCAGGTTCCCTTAAAGTTCTTGTTTTATTCATTTATCATTTTTAACAAATATGAAAACAATAGAACATGTTGGGTCACTTGTGAAAAATAACTTCATAAACAGTAATTTACCTGGATTAAAAAAAATATACAAAATAGTGATAAGTAAAATCTTTCTGATTACTTAATTTACAATATATAATCCAAATCTAATCACACTACATACAAACAAAATACTGTCTATGCTAATCAAAAACAAGAGGCCTAGCTGAGAGGATCCAAGAAACAATCTATTCTGCTTAGAACAAGATCCAATCCTAATCTAAATATGTTTTATTTTGGCTTCTTACATGCTGTGATGATTAAATTTATTTGTCAGTTTGATCAATGTAATAATCCATAATAATCTTGGGTGGGTCTTTGAGTTTGCCTTCAGGAAGGATTGGCAAAATCCTTTTGGGATTTTGGAGAAGGAAGGAGTTCCTTTCTCTAGATTGATCCCTTTCCCCGAGTGGGTGGGCCTTCCAGAAGGAGACTAATATAAAGAAGCTTAAGGGAAAGGAGACACTCTTCCTTCCTCCCCTGGTTGCTGGTGTTTGTTCGTGACTTGCACTCACATCCTGCTCTACTACCCTTCCTGGACATCTGAACCCAGTTTCCTCACTTTGTTGGACTGTCAGCCGCCACTCCCCAGGGAGCCATCAGGCCTTCCTGGCTGGATTGGGACTGCTGAGACAACCATCCACGTGGACTGAACAGCTACTGGTTTCTTCACCGGTGGGCCTAAAGACTGCTATTGTTGGACTGTCGTAAACTGCCCCAATAAATTCCCTTTTATTATAATCCATTCTATCAACTCTGTTTCCTCTAGAGAACCCTGACTAATACACATGCCATAATTTTTGTCCATATAATTTCAGCCAGTTAGAAAATCACAGAAGTAGATTGGTGGGGGACTGGAAAAATGGATCAGCAGTTAAAGCACTTGCCTTCTGTCATGGTTTGATCCAGGTGTACCCCACAAACGAATGTGTTCTGGGTAATTGATCCTCAGCTGATGGCAATTTGGATTTTACAACCTTGATAGAGCTGTGTTGTTGGGGGCAGGATTTTGGGGTCATAAACCAGCTTCCCCTTGTCAGAGTTTGGCACACCTTCCTGCTGCTGTTTCCAGTCCTGTGGCGGAGGTGATGTCCACCCCAGTGCTCATGCCATCATTTTCCCTGGAGTCTGTAAGCCAAGTAAACCCATTCCTCCACAAGCCACTTTTGTTTGTGTTCTTTCTGCGCAGCAACTAGAATGCTGACCACAACACCTTTGAAGACTAAAGATTTGATTCCCCAGGATGCAGAAAGGCCAAGTATACAACTAGTGCCTGTGTTGGCATTTTTTTTTTTTTTAGTGGCCCGTGCACATCCATATTCTCTCTCCCTCTTTCTCTTTCTTTCTCTCTGAAAACAAATAAAATATTAAAATAAATCATGTATGGAAATTAGATTGTTTGTGAAGTAAATGTTTAGTAAGGCTATTTATTAGAGACATATGACCTGTAATTCATTGAATCCTAACTTACCTAGCTCTGATGCTGTTCCTTATGTAACAGATAATGGCCTACCATGGTAGAGTAATATCACTTTATAACATTTCTAACGTTCATAAATGTTACTGATAAAAGAATGATTGTGTCACTACACCCAGATGTATTAAATACTATATTAATAATTGATGTGGGTAAAATATTCAAATTCCAAGCTTATTATTTGATCTTTAAAATATATCCTATCTATCTTTTCAAGCTCCTTACCATAATTTATTCTAAAAAGATGGGCTATAGTGGTGAGCAGCCATTATATATGCTACTTTTTTTTTGCAGTTCTGCAGATTTTTGTCTATTTTTCTTTGAAGTCTGCACCATACTTTATTTCCTCTATAGAATATTTACTGTTTGATTCCTATATCCTTCTTGTAATTATTTTGTTGTGTGTTCTCATAATATTTTTATTGAGATTTCTCTCTCTATAGTAATCATGATCTTGTTTGAATTGAGCAAAGAAAATAAGTTTTTATCAAGTCTTTCTTCCTCACCAGATATTATGATTCTTGAGGGGAAGTGACTCCTTACACATTGCAATATCTTGCAGACGGTAACAGCAATTCCCAACTTGGAAATGTATTATCATCTGAGGAACATCAGACAATGTACGGGAATAATTATGATTTACATGAGTTGAGGGAGTAAAGTGATACTGTCATTTAAGCAAGTAGAGACCATAGATACTGCTCTCCCTACAATCCACAGGGTCACCGACACAAGAATCGTCAGTCCCATGTATAATTTTTTTAATCATACATCTACTGAAGTTAAATCTTTATCAGGTTTAAGACATCTGCACAATATCTTTACAATATGTTACTCCTATATTATTAGTTTCCACCAATTTTATTTTCTATGGCACGTGTTAGAATTTAGGACCCTAAGTTCTTAACTTTTTTTCTTACTATCCCATCTAGCAACTCACCAACTTCCAATAAGAAAAAAAGACAGAAGCTAAGAGGAGATCATGTTGCACTGATCCACACACAGACACAACTTGTGATAGTCTCATACATTGAGCCTCATGACAGGAGGCAACCCCTAGTCCAGCTTACTCCTTTCATGCTATTAATCTTATCGATTTACCTTCCCCAGGATTTACCAGATAACCAGGCTACAAAAACCAAAGTGTCCTAACAAGAGTATTTGAGAAAAACAAGTAGTAAGTATTAGATTTCAACAGAGTAATCTTCTCTCTCCTCTCTTTCCTTCCTCTTCCATCAGCAATGTTCACATTGGGTCTCAATGAGGAAATAAGCCTTGTTTTTCAGGCCAGAAAGAGGACAATGAGAAAACATGCACATTTTGATTTTTTCCCATTTCCTTGTTCCTAGAATTCCCCACCCTACCTATTATAGCACCTGAGAGGCCTTGTGTTCTGCGTGTCAAGTTCTGAATATTGTGTTTATCTCTTAACGGATGCCTTTTCTCTTTCCTAAAAAGTTATCCTTTCTACTTTTGTTTGACTAACTCTGCATCCTTCAAAATGTGCTCACATTTTTCCTGGAAAAAGTGCTTCTGATGGATGGATGGATAATGAATGCCTCCCTCCTCCAAAGGAAGAGTCAAGAACTTGCTTCATGCATGCCTCAGTTTCCATGCTTTCTCCTCACAGAGCGCTGAATGCACTCTCGCTACTGTTTACTTGATCTTTTCCATGAGGAAAGGAGCTGTGTTTTCCCTTTAGTGCCTAAATAATTACGTTCTGACCTAAATAATTACTTTCTGATAAAATAACCTACCAAGAATATATGAATCATAGAAACCATATTTAGCACATTATAGGCTTTGTACTTACTGAAATGGAAGCCCACATGGGGAGATGCTCAGAAGGTTAAACTTGTCTTAAGAATATGCAAGAATAAAACCCTGAACACTGGGAAAAATCACATTAAAATTATTTTTCCAGGTAATAATACTATTTTCGATACTAAGGAACTAAATTCCCACTTGATAAAAGTATAAAAAGCACAGTCTATGGAAGAAACAAGGCATAGAGAAGGTCTGGAGGAAGGGGCTAAGCATGTGCTAAGGCAGACTTATGCCCAGGACAGCCTTGGTAACCAAGAGGGCACTGCCTCAGATCTGCAGAGGGGTTGGACTTCCCATCCTCACAGTAAACAAGGCAGAGATTGCAGCCAAGGAAACATTGCAGTTCAGTAGGTATGAGTTGTCCTGACATCCAAGCAGAAAACTTAACTCGCCAAAAGAGGGTTTTGCCAGAGATTTGAAGAAAATTCCCCAGTGAGGGTTTGCCCATCCACTCTCCTATTCTCAGCAGTCCACACAGAAGGGCTTGCACCTAGGACTAAAGAGTTAGAGTGAATTACAGAAAACATGAACAGAACAGTAAGAACATTGAAGACACACACATCATGTGTTCTGTTCCATAATCTCAGATCGTTCTGTGCACTCTGTCTATTCTCCTCAAAAAAAAAAAAAAAAAGAAAAAAAACATGTCCAGGAGCTGAGGATACTGGATTCTGCAGTCAACAGCACCCTGCCAAGAGGTCTTGTCCATCAGGGAGCATGTAGATACCCATGTATGCAAAATGTTGACGAGGTCTATCCTATTGTGAATCAGAGGATAGAAAAGCAATTTGGAGGGCTGACACACCAGCTAAGTACAGAAGTTTGGGTTTTTATTTTTGTTTTTTTATTTACATTGAATTATGTATAAAAGTGATAAAATATAAGCATTCTTAAGTGTTGATGATTCTTACCATATTTTCTGATTCCAGTGCTCTGACTCAGCAAACCAGTAAGTAGTAGTGATTTTTTGCCTCTCTCTCTTTCTCTCTCTCTCTTTCTGTGTGTGTGTGAGTAGATTATGACTTACAGTATTCATGTGTGTAGTGTGATATATGTGATGTGCAATTTCATGGGTGTGTGCAGATGCCTGTGCATATGGAGGTCAGCAGAGAATGCCAGATGTCCTGTTATTTCTAATTCAAGTATTTCCTATAGACAGTCTCTCTCCCTCAACCTTGAGCTGCTATCTGTCAGCGAGCCCTAGCTATTCCCTCTTCTCTGCCATTCTCCACCAAGGTTACAGATGTGTGTAGCCATACCCAGATTTGCATGTGGTTTCTGGGAGTCAGCCTTGGAGTGCCCTCATTCTTAAGTAGCAGGTGTTCAACCACTGAGCCATCTCCCTAGCACCAAGAGAAGTGTGGATGGAGCTAGAAGACCTTGCTGAGAACATAGCAAAATGTATCACTAACAATGTCTCGGCTACCTAAGGGGAAAATTGAAGAATTCCTGAATTTAATATGAAATTTGTTCTTTATTAAAACAGTGTTCATTCCCTCTGAAAGCAAATGCTGAGTTAACTGACATAAAATGTCATGGAGACCTTTAGCTACATCACATGCACTATATAATACAATACTAAATTTTATGTTATTTGCAACTTTCTCTGAACTGTTAAAGGAAATATTACAGATTTCCCTGTTTTTAAAATAAATGGCCTTGTGATGGTGAAGTTTATCAAATCCAGAAGCAACTTTTCAAAATCTATATGAAAATAGCATTTTTTTCATGTCACTGAAAAAGGAAAGAGACTTATAACTCCAGCTCCAATATATCATTAAATTCTTACAGGAAATACCTGCACTAGCCAAACATCAATAATGTTTCTAATACATATAGGAACTGAACGTTTAGGACAAATTAATGCCCCCAATCCCTGAGAAGAGAAAACCCTGATGAGTCCTCACCAAGACATACTTGCTTGGTAATGATAATTTTAATAAATTTCTATATCCCGAGTACTGGGATTACAAAGTCAATGAACCAGAGTTGTAGAAGGTCCCCTGTACTTCCTACAACATCCAGTGTCATTCCCATGAGGGTCTTATGCAGACGTTCTGTCTCTAGCAGGTGAGAGAGAAGCAAAATCAGAGTCAGTGTTCCATGAGCAAAGGCTTTTTCTCATTTTTCTACTTCTAAGATGCTTGAAAGATGAGGAACACCCAAAAGATGTAGAACACTATTGTCCTCATATAACTACTTGCTGGATCTATCAGTCCCTCTTTCCTCTTACCTAAAGCAGAAGTTCCAGAAAATAGGACAATGAGAGGTTACACTTCTGTCATTTACACTAACCATTTAAATAATTTTAAAACCATAAAAGTCAAGAGAATTTGGTACAGATAAAGAATATATTCTTAAATTAATGAAAGAAATTAGAGATCCCAAAAATATTTTCATGAAAATACGACTTGATTACTTAAAAAAATACAGTTCAACATTCCTCAGAGACTTAAAAATGAACTGATATGAAAACTAACAATTCACTGGGCTGGAGAGATTGTTTACTGGTTAAAAGCACTTCCATCCTGGCACAGGTTTGATTCCCCAGTACCCAAATGAGTGGCCAGACACACAAAGTGGTGAATGCATCTGGAGTTATTTAGCAGTGGCACAAAAGACCTACTGAGCCAATTTATTCCCATTCTCACTCTCTCTCTATCACCTCTCTCTTTCTTTCTCTCTTCCTCTCATTCAAAATAAATAAAAATATTTTCAGAAATTAATTGAAATAAAATATTAACTTAAATATAAAATGAAAACCTATAAAATGTATAGACAAAAATAGGAGAAAAAACCTGTAATCTAAGAAAAAAATAAGTTGATCTTTATTAAAATAACTAGTATAAAAGACACTATTCAGAGAATAAAAACATGCCATAGATTATGTGTAAATAATATTTATAAGACTCATAAATCTCATATCTCATAAAGTACCAATCCAAAATGTGAAAAAGTCCACAATAATAAAAAATACATGAATATTGATTTCAAAAGTCAAAATCGTAGTTATTTTATCAGAGAAAATGTATACTATAAACATTATAGAATATATACATGTATCAAAACACTGTACACTAGTCTGTACAATATAATGTTTTATGTACCATTTAAAACGAATTTAAAAGCATTGACAAGATTAGTGAGAGGTGGTAACATCCTAGCTGATGAGAATATAAAATGGTACTGCCACTATTGCAGATAGTTTGCCATTCTCTCACAAAGGTAAACATGGTTTTATTCTGTGATCTAGCAATTGTACTAGCAGATGTTTAGTTAACTTATTTGAAAAGGTGGATCCACATAAAAATGTGCACACCAGGTGGGATGGTTAATCATTCCATCCTTGTCAACCTGACAGCTTAGAATCCCCTGGTCTTATCTGTGAGGTCTGTTCCACAGATGATTAGCTAACACAGGAAGATTTACCTGAATAAAGGTGGCATCATTCCCTGTGTTGGAGGCTCAGGGTAAATGAAAGAATGAAAAGGACAAAGTAAGATAAATGTTTCCATCCCTCTTTTTCTGCTTTCTGGTTCACCAAGATGTGATGAGTACCAGCACATACTCTTTCCTTCATGGAATCACTATGCCTTGCTCACCATTACAGAGTCTATCATCTCAAAATGTGAACTAAAACAGTCCTTTCTCCTGTATGTTAATGTAGTTAGATAGCTTGTCACAGGGATGAGAAAGGTAATTAATGCTAAGAGCTTTTATTTGATTTACTCAACATCATCAAAAATGGGAGCAATCCTCTTCAGTGATAAATTTATCCACTCTATTCTTCTGATGTACTATTACTCAGTGATAAATAAGTAAGCTATCATCTTACAAAAAGGCACAACTTATAAATGCATATTGTTTAGTGAAACAAGTCATATTAAAATAAAACACCATATAATTTCAAATTAATACATTCTGTGGCTAGGTGCCAGTAGGTCCCTTGACAGAAGGTGAGAGAGAGGGTACTTTAAATAGATTAAATGGAAAGATGGCAAAAAATATTCTTCATAATAATATAAATTTGGTAAGTAAAACTATGCATTTGTGGAAAATGCTTTTAGAAATTTACAGCATAAAGAGTTACCTCCTTATTTTCAAAATTTAAAAATGTGTAAAAACACTGATCCCAAGAATGGGCTCACACTTTTAGTCTCAGCACTCAGGAGGGAGGCTAGGTAGGATTATCATTGTGAGTTCATGTCCAACCTTAAAAAGGGAGTGAGTGACAGGTCAGCCTGGGCTAGAGCAAGAACCTGCCTTGAAAAAAAAGAAACAAAAAAAATATAGCAATCCCATTAATGAGGTAGTACCCAAACATCTACTCATAGTACATTCATATGCATATACTTGTACTAAAAATGTCTTTGTTCAGGGAATAGGGAGTGAAGGCTGGTTATCTAATAACTTCCAAAAAGAATGGATTCTAAAGACACTAACACCAAGGACATTGGTCCAGTGGCACTGTACACTAATGGATAATTCTGGTTCCCTCCACTGAATTGGCTAATAATTCTGTTTCTGCACATATTAATTTAGGATGGGCATCATAAGAAATGCCACAGGTTGGGTAACTTAGCTAAAAGAATTATTGTCTTCTGTGGTCAGCTTTCTAGTTGCTGCTCAGAAAGAACCCAAACAAAAGCGGCTTATGGTGGAATGGGTTTATTTGGCTTATGGACTCGAGGGGAGACTCCGTCCTGGCAGGGAAAATGATGGCATGAGCAGAGGGGTGGACATCACCTTTGCCACAGCACTGCAAACAAGGGCAAGAAGGTGTGCCAAACACTGGCAAGGGGAAGCTAGCTATAACCCCATAAACCTGCCCCCAACAACACAGCTCTAGCGAGGTTATAATTACCGAATCAGCCGAGGATAGATCATTGAGAACTCATTCATTTGTTTGTGAGGGACACCTGGATCAAACCATGACATTGTCTCATAATATTCTGGAACCAGGAAGTCCAAGATTAAGGTGCAGGTTTGTCGAGCTGTGCCTACCTTGGAAGAAGGATGTGCCCCACTCCCCTCTTTGAGCTTTCTGATAGGTCCTTGTTTTAGAGCAGGTAGATTCTCACATCTTTACATTTCATTCTGTATGTTTGTGTGTGAATTCACGTATTCATAAGTGCTATAATCATACTGGATTATCTATATGACTTAAATATGACCTCATCTTAACTATATTTATATTGCCTTTCCATTCTGGGGTACAAAGGTTTGGGGTTTCAACACTGAATGTGTTTTGAGACAGTTGGACTTATGAAAACTATTATACATATGTGTTAGTCATTGGTGAGTGATTGGAGACAGAGTTTTACTGGCTTAGTGAATATATAGTAACCAAGGGAAACTAGAAGAGTCCATGAGGCAGTGATGGAGAATCAGTATGAGTTTAATGGCCAAACAGATAAAAGAAAATTGCTTCCTATGTTCTTGCAGTTATGCATAAATTGTGGGTCAGCACTGTAATCACGCCTTACACTACCATGTGATTGAACTAAGATACAGGAACCCTTCCTTAGCAGTAGCCACACCATACCTCGGATTTTCATTTCAATATCATCAAATATCATTTCTAAGAAAAAGAACTAGGGTTCATTGAGAAAATGTTTCACTTGGGGCCTGAGACAGGGAGTATTCAAGATGAGCCTAATCCTAGAGTATGTCCTAATGCTACTAAATTATGACACGCTAAATTAAAAAAAAAAACAAAAAAACTAAACCCCATATTGTTAAAGCAAACAGACCAACTAACCTTGCTCACAATAGCCAAAGCTCAGACACTTTGAGCAACAGAATTTGAAAAATTATAATTGAATTATAGCTAGAGAAAATGAACAAGATAAAAGTGCAATATCTTTGTAGAAGAATTACAAATAATTAATGTGTAGACTCCTGAAGAGGCTGAGGAAAATTTCTTTCAGTCTGCATGTCTGTGTCAAAAGATACTGCACAGAGAGAGAAAAGAATAATTCAAAGTAAAAACACTTTAGAAACATGATCACATTCTGATAATCAAAGTCAAGAGAGTGGTGAATCTTATTGATACTATGTGCGCTTATTGTTTGAATCTGATATGTCCCCCTTTGGCCCAAACTCTTCAAGTCATGGTACAAATTTCCAGGCCGTGGAACCTTTAGGAGGTGAAGAACAGCCTACAGAAGCATGCGCCAGGCCAGGGATTTGAAGGTTATACTGGTCCCTGGCTCTGGCCTCTCTTCTCTGCAACTTCTCTAGGCATGTGAGCATGCATTATGCTACTGCCCCACAAGACCTGCCACTCTTACCACCATGTCTCCTGTCAAGACAGGTTAAAAGCTATCTGAAACCAGGAGCCAAAATAAATATTTCTTGCTTAACATTACTTCGGTCAGTTATTTCATCAGAGTGACCAGAAAAGTAATAGATACACCTTTTTCTATGAAGTGGTGAAAATGGCATTTTATATCTGGAGTATCTCTCCTCAAAATATATAATCCCAGTTTAATATTTAAAAAAATCTGCCAGGTCAAATTTGTTGAAGATCATTGTATATAGTTTCTGGTTAGCTCTATTGCAAACTGTCAAAGTCATGAAGAGGAAAGTCTGAGAAAAAGTTAGATTCAGGAAGCCCAGAGAAAATGTGGTAAATAAATGTAATCGATGGACATCCTGATCAGAAAAAGGGCATGATGTAAAAAGAAAATCACAATCAGAATAAAGTCTTACATTTTAATTAATAAAAAACATTCAGTGTAATAATGATATAAAGCACATAAAAACTGTAATATCTTACCTTTTTAGAAAACAAATCTAATTATGTTCTAACACACAGAACTAATAACAATTTTCTTAAGAGTGGATGGATGGCTTGCCTTGGGCCTGTAACCTATACTTTCATCCTAAATTCTATTTCCAAAAGGCAATGAGAAATTGCCTTATTTTTTTCTATAACCCAGTTACTATTTAAAGAATATAAATTTATGATCTCTACCTGTGTTACTTTATTAAATCTGAAAACAAGAGTTGTTACATTTTCTCCTTAGTTCCCATTTTATAGTAAAATAAACTTTTCTACTGTTATTGTTACAGAAAAATGAATACTAGATCAACAAGTAAAGTTAAAGCCAAATGAAATGTTTACCAATGAGATATTTGACATCAACAAACCATTTAACACTGAAGAAGAGATTCTCATTTTTACTCTTCCTTTTAATACTTCTTAATTTAAATTCTCTTTGAAATATATGCACACAACCATTTTGAAATTACCCAAACTAACAATTAACATGATAAACATTTGCCTTCACAAAATTGCAACAAATGACTCAGCCTGTGAGGGTTCTTGGTTTTTTTTTTAATGTTGAAAATAGTATGAATGTTCCCAACTTTTTACTTACTAACTTGAAGAGTCCATGGACCCCAAATAAAAGCTCTAATAATAAATGATGACAAGTGCAACACTGTCACTAATTATGAAAAATGCAGTAGTATTTATTAGTAATTATTTAGGCTTGTAGATCAAAAATGTTAAAATTAAAAAAATATCTTGCAATTTTACCAGAGTGGAATACAGAAGGTAGGCTCTATTATTTCTCGATTCCTTTTTAATTTTTAAATATTTTATATATTTATTTGCTAGGGCAGAGGGGGAGAGACAGAGGGAGGGAAGGAGGAAGGGAGAAAGTGGGAGAGAGAAGAAGAGAGAGATAGAGAGAAAGACAGAGACAGAGAGAGAGAAAGACAGAGACAGAGGACAGAGAGAGAGAGAGAGAGAGAGAGAGAGAGAGAGAGAGAGAGAGAGAGAGAGAGAGAGAGTGTTAGAGCCACTTAGTGCATCTGACTTTATGTGAGTTCCAGGGATCTGATTCTGTGCTGAAGCCAGACTGGCAGGCTTTTAAAGGAAGTGCCTTTAATTGCTGAGACATCTCCCCAGCTCCCCATTTTCTTACTTTTACTGAAGTAACATAGGAACATGTTGCAAACTGTTAGTCTTCCCTGCCTCTCTTCCAGGGAGTGCTCTCCTCAGGGGCATCCCTTTGGATCATGGAGGCACAAGACCATTGCCTCTACTCTTCACTCATCTAACTGTCCAGCCACTCTGAAAACCTGCTTCCTCTTGCTGAAAAAGTTAGAAAATTCTTGGAAATATAAAGACACAAGCACACATTTTCTCCTGAAATCAAAACTTATACATGAGGACAGGGGAAATGGATCAATAGTTAAAGGTGCTTGATTGCAAATCCTACTGTCCAGGATTCAATTACTAATACACCCACATAAAGAAAGCCAAGGGGCTTTCTTCTGCCATAGCAAGAGACCTTGGTGCACCCACCTCCGCACACACAGGTAAATAATGAAATAATGAAATAATTAATGCATTCATGGAATAAAAACCCAAGTATATATGGCCCTATAATATCTTTATGTGATTATTTCAAATTTTACAGACTCAGTAAGAAAACAACTCAGAAAATGATTTGCAATAAACTGGAGAAACACTTGTCTGTCCCTGAAGGCTTTTGTTTGTTTTCATGGTTTTTATCAGTATTTTTGGTTTTAGCTTCATAATGGCCAGGGGTGATAGATGTGACATTGTCAGAAGTGGAACATAAAAGAAAAATTTCTGGTTGGAAATCAAAGAAAGTTTCAGAAGTCAAAGAGGAAACCAAACAGCATGGGTATATTAAATCTATCTGCTTTCTCCTATTGGTCATCAGCTTTCCAAGCCCTAAGCTCATTGTGATGAAAACATTAAATAAATATTAATTCACAATTGTAAAACATTACATTTAAAACAGCTTTATGTAATAAGAAAAAGCAAAGCCAGAATTCATGTCCCAAAGCAAGATGTCCCTTCCCTTTGTTATCCTCACCCAAGCATTACTGATTCTTACTGTTGCGTTTTCTCTGATTAGTTGATCTAATTTTAGACAAATACATAGTTAATGTGCAGAAATTAAGTGCTATAATTATTGCAAGATGGTAAAAAAAAGATCTTTTCTTTTTGTGGAAATTGAGCATATGTATTATAATATTCTCCTTGCTACCTGAAAAGGTTTTGAAATATCTACAATGCTACAACATGAGGTTGTACAACAATATACTTCTCTAATAATACTATGAAGAATGATTACTTTTTATATCTTGCTTTTTTTAGAATATTATGTTTTAAAAATAATGACTTAATAATATTTTATCTTTTTTGAATTTTTTAGTTATGAGTCAAATTCAGTATATAGAAATAGAGCCTACTGTAAGTATGCAAGTAGGCAAAACTTCCAAAATACAATTAATTTTATTTTATACTAAGATGGGCTTTTATAAATATATATTTAGTTTTCTACATGACAGTTTCCAGTACTAATTTATTGTATATTAATTATTTATTGCTAGTCAGGATATATATATAATATATATTAAAATATTCAATCTTTAGAACCCAGTAAATATCTTCTCTTTTTTCTTCATGATAACTACTTTTAATATCTTTACTATTTACTGATCATTTTAAATTACTGAATGTTTCAGACCTGTGAACTGAAATCCTGAGGCAAAGTTTTGGAAAATATTTTACAGCTTTTGGGCAGAAACTTACTGAATTTGTATCATAACAAGACCTATCTCATTTTGCATCTGTGCCACTCATTTAAATGCTTTCTTAGAAGTAGGTTTTTAATGTGAACTTATAAGGTATTGACATTTAAAGACAATTTATTAAAAGTGAAAGATGAAAATAGGCTCTGTAAAATCAGCTACGAAGAACACACTACCTTGCATACCCCTCAGTTGAACTCTTAGATTGAGGTGTTTACTTTTGGTTTCTCTGGCTGACAGGTCTTAAGAAGAAATAATATTTGAAAACAAGTTTTCTAGTTATTTTTACTCATTTCCAAGATATTCTCTAAACCCAGTTCTGTATCCATTACACTTCCAGTGCAAGCACATAAAAGATTACGCTTGATCTGCGTTTTACAGTCTGGGTCTTTTAAACATGAGCGAGCGATGCCTGAGCATGCTAGACACTCGTGTCTGGGTCAGGTTTCTCATCACTGACCCAGTGCACTTTGGAATAGACTGCATATAATGCACACACTCTGCCATATTGCCTACTCTGTCCTTTAACCCAGCTCTTCTCTAACTGTGTGTGCTTAAAAACTCATCTTCAAATTCAATATATTGAGACAGGGATTTGATATACTGCTCACAAATTACGCAGGGAGCTAATATTCCAAAGAAGAAAAAATTTGAAGTATATACTACTATATCAATGTGGTTGTTTGAATGTGAATGTATGCCCCCCCATCCACTCAGGAATTTTTGATTAAGGTTAAATTTTCAGCCTGCTGAAAGGAGGCATGCCACTGCCGGCAGATCTGATTCCAGGACAATGGTGTGGAGAGAAGAATTTTGAGATCTGGGTTCCTGCAAGCTTTCCTTTTCCTGTTTGTTGACTCATAGTGTTTCTCTCTGCTTGAAACTGTGAAAGGAGGCCAGTTTCTTCCATCACTGATGGAACTTTCCCTGGATCTGTAAACTTGAAAGAAACCAGTTCCTCCCATAAAACTGTGCCTGGCTGTATGTTCATCTCAGCTTTGTGCAATTACTACAACAATCAGTTATTCTCAACAGTTTGATGGATTTGATTGAAATCACTCGAAGGGCTTCTTAAATTATAAGCTTCCCACCCTGCCCTTGGGGTTTCTGATTCAGCAGAGCCATTGTGGACCTATGTGGTTACATAAGAAGAGTCCAGGATGTACTGATGCTGATTATTGGAAGAGCTCTCCTCTGGCAACTCCGCTGCACTATCTCACAGCCAGACAATCAGAAAGCAACACATTGTATTATTTCTTTAGCCCCTGTCCCTATAGTAATTTCTTTAGGACTGTGATATAATGGTATGTCTGTGTCATGGTTTCATCCAGGTGTACCCCACAAACAAATGAATGTGTTCTGATAGATCAATCCTCAGCTGATGGCAATTTGGGAATTAGAACCTCACTAGAGCTGTGTTGTTGGGGCGGGCTTATGGGGGTTATAAGCCAGCTTCCCCTTGCCAGTATTTGGCACACCTTCCTGGCACTGTTTGCAGTGCTGTGGCAGAGGTGATGTCCAGCCCTCTGCTCATGCCATCGTTTTCCCTGCCAGGATGGAGTTTCCCCTCGAGTCTGTAAGCCTAATAAGCCCATTCCTCCACAAGCCGCTTTTGCTTGGGTTCTTTCTGCACAGCAACTAGAAAGCTGACTGCAACAGTTTTGGTACCGAGAGTGGGGTCATCTGTTGCTGCTAGAACCTTGATCTTGTGGCTTTGGTCTTCTGGAAGTGATCTACAGGAGGAATGTGGAAGGATTTGAACTCTCAGCCTAAGAGATGCCTCGCAGTGTTGTGAGTACAGCTTCATGGACCATTCTGGTCATAGTTGAAAGACCTGAATGTAATGAGAACTATGGACTGTGAGGTTTGGCTTATGAGGGGGAGAAAGAACTTGGTCAGGACTGTGCCAAAAGCAGTTTGCGTGAGAGGCTTACTGTGTTCTGCCTGCCTATGTCCTTGGAACCTGTGCGGGGTTGTTTCACGTAAAGATGGACTGGTGTGAGCAGATGGAGATGGCACAGAAAGAAAGATCTTTGGTCAAAACTGCTGCCCGTTCACCTGCAATTGTTTGAGAGATTACAACCACTGAGATTGGGCCAGTTGGTCTGCATTGGAACAACAGGAAGAATGCGGACTCTTTGAAGTAAGGGGCCTGAATGCTTTGATCCCCCCTGGATTAACAAATTGGTAGCCCACCTGGTTCTGTGGAATGGAGATTGTCTAGAAAGAGAGGGTCATTGGATTTGCAACACAGTTTTGTTTTTGAAAAATGGCCATCGGCGTGTGAAGCAGGTGTGCAAGGTTGCCTGCATGGAGCCTGATGGAGCCATGAGGATGAACTGTGGGTTGCAATGGAGACCCAGTGAATTCCAGGACTAAGGATGGTGCCAACGTGAGCTGCCAGTACCGGATGATGTTTTCCCGGACTGTGAGTAGCCGAGCTGGAAGGGCGGAATTAAATCTCCAAGAGATTTGTGTTATTGGTTAAGAATCATTGAGCTTGGAGTTAGAGATTGATGGTGCCCTGTTTGTTTTAAATCTTGTATTTTATTGGTCAATCTGTTTTTACTGTGCCTCATGTTTTGCATTGTGAATGTTTTGTGCCATTATGGGTTTATTTTTGGTATTATGGCTAAGTTGAAAGCTGTGGGGATTTAAGAGTTGAGCTGAATGCGTTGTATTTACATCATATATGATTATTAGTTTGTGGGGGTCAGGGGCGGACTGTCATGGTTTGATCCAGGTATCCCCCACATAAAAATGAATGTGTTCTGATAGATCGATCCTCAGTTGATGGCAATTCAGGAATTAGAATCTCACTAGAGCTGTGTTGTTGGGGCGGGCTTATGGGAGGTATAGCCAGCTCCCCCTTGCCAGTATTTGGCACACCTTCCTGCCGCTGTTTGCAGTGCTGTGGCAGAGGTGATGTCCAGCCCTCTGCTCATGCCATTGTTTTCCCTGCCAGGATGGAGTCTTCCCTCAAGTCCATAAGCCTAATAAACCCATTCCTCCACAAGCTGCTTTTGCTTGGGTTCTTTCTGCGCAGCAACTAGAAAGCTGACTGCAACAGTCTGCCTGTCTGCTTGCTTTCTATTTTTTTTTCAAGGCAGCTTGATAGGCTAGGGATTCATTTAAAATACCTAATGAATCTACCTAAGATGCAGATAAGGTGTAGTTAAGGAATATGTTTCTTGTGGCCACATTTAGGCTCTCCCTCTAGCTCAGGATGATCTGGAATACACACTAATCCCTAGGCTGGCCTAGAACTCACAGTGATCCTCCAACTCAACCTCCCAGAAAGTGCTAGAATTAAGGGTATGCACCACCATGTCCATTCATTTATCTTTGAAGGCAGTATTAAAAAAATCTAAATGGAGAACTCACAAAATCATCATTCTACAAACATCTTGTTGAAAAGACTACCCAATAGATAGGCCAATATTTTTTCAATAAAAAGAAATATGTAATATTTTTAGCTATTTTTTGTCTATAAAAACCATTTTTCTCTCTCAATACAGGAGAAAGTTTTATTTATAGGAGCATTTTGATACAATCTTCTCTGCCTTGTGAGACTTGATTCTTGTTTCATATTCTTTCTGAAATTGTTTTATTTTCTATGTGTTTGGTGTCTTATTTCCAAGTTGTTTCTAAAATTCAATGTGATATAAATGAATAATACACTACAGTACTCAGATTTACATATGAATTAATCAGCCTTATTATACCAATGTTGGTATAACCAAAAATACCATGTGATAGTGGGAAAAATGTATTTTCCTGCTCTAACTTCTAGACACCTTGTTTTCTCTGAAAATAAAAATATGTATGTTGTGTACTTCTTACCCAGAATGTTTGAGTCCAGAAGTGTTTGGATTTGGTTTCCCTTCATATTTTGAGTATTTATATCACAAAATAACATATCTTGGGATGACATAAAAATATAAATGAACTTCTGTCACAGTCAGCCACACGCCGCTGGGATGAATCTTCAAATCAGGCACAGTTTGGGGGAGGAAAGTATTTATTGAAACTACAGATTGAGGGGAAGTTCTGTAACAGTGTAAGAGGCTGGCCTTCTTTTACAGGTCCAGGCAGAGAGAAAAACCCATCATCAACACCATACACACAGAACAGCAAACAGGCAGGAGGGCAAGTAGAGAATTCTTTCACCTTTATATAGCCCTAGGGTGGGGTCTTGCAATTCCATCCCAGATTTAATCGCTTCCTGAGTCTCTGGAATTTCCTTCCTGCACTTCATACACAGGAAAGGATACTTAGTTCTAGCTTCTTTGAATTTCTTTTCATCTTGACCCCTACTTAGAGGCTGCCTTCCTGTAGACATCCTCAGAGACCCAATCTAAGATTACTTGAAAGATCAAGTTGACATCAAAACATAACCATCACAGTCCACCCCTTGTCAACTTGACATCAAACCATAACTCTTTACAACATGCTTAATTTCCAAATGAAGACAGTAACAAGATGCAACTAGAAATTTATAATCTCCCCCAACATAAGGCAAGTTCCCTAACTTAAGAGTTCTGTAAAATCAAAACAAGTTACATTTACAGAGTAAACATTTCCAACTTCAATGAGGCATACAAGGAAAGACTGAGCCAAGGCAAACTCAACAAACATCAGAAAACATCCACATCTGCAGTTCAAGTCCCATACCACAACCGGTGACTGACAGTCTCCAGATTTTTCCAATTTTGTCCCTCCAGCTTGGCTGAGTACCTGGGAAAACTTCCATCCCAAGCCAACAGTCCTCCATGGTAGCCCTTGCAAAGTCCTGGTATGTCCAAAACATCTTCAGGTCTCTATTGCAAACCATGGTCCACCTTCCAATGGTTTCTCTTGCCAATCAGGGACTTCATCCCTGTTCCAAATACTGCATTTCAGCAGTGGCTCCTGGAACCGTGTGCACTTCACGACCCACTCCATGTATGAATTCCTCATGCTTCCAAAAGCAATACTAGGTATGCAGGACACAGCCATGTTGTTAATTCAGGGACAAAATAGATGTGGCTTTGAAGAGCAGATTCCTTTCAGTGATCTCCTTTCCAAAGAGTTTGCACAGTCCATCTTTCTGTCCTTCCTGGGTGGAAAAACCTCAGGCATCTCTCCATTGTTTCAATGTAAAGCAGTTGAGCTATAATCAGAAGCCTGTCTCTGCCAGTAAATTAAACTTGCTTTGAGATTTTCCTAACTTCAAATCTTAAATTCCGATTTCCATACCCATAGCCAAGCACACAGTCCATTACTTAAATTTAACCTTGGTCAAACTCTCTGGGCATGGGCAGTAGGGCACATCTACCCCTTGACCCAGGCACACACTTCTATTAGGGTTTTCTGCAGTTTCTCCTTCCCGGTAGAAAGTTCATAAGCCAAGCCTCCAAATGCAATTCTCTCTGCACTAAGCATTTCCAAATTCTCACCAGAATAGTCTATAAAACTTGGCTTACTGCTCTGGAAGGCATCTTCAGTTGCAAGTACCAAGTCCTTGTCCATTCCTCTATCACACAAGTTCCAGAAGATCAAAATCCACATGGTCAGATTCATCTCAGTGAATCATCCCACTCCTGGTACCAAATTCTGTCACAGTCAGCCACACAATATTGGGATGAATCTCCAAACCAGGCAGAGTTTTGGGGGAGGAAAGTATTTATTCAAGCTACAGATCCAGGGGAAGTGTCATAAAAGTGAAGGAGGCTGGTCCTCTTTCACAGGTTCAAGCAAAGAGAGAAACCCATCACCATCACCACACACACAACAGCAAACAGACAGGAAAGCAAGTAGAGAATTTCTTCCCCTTTATATAGCCTTAGGGTGCTTACAACCTTTCCCCAGACTTAATGGCTTCCTGAGTCTCTGGAATTTCCTTCCTGCACTGCCCACACGGGAAAGGATATTTACTTCTAGATTCTTTGAGCTTCTTTACATCCTGCCCCCTACTGAGAGGCTGCCTTCCAGTAAACATCCTCAGAGACCTAACCAAGATAATTAAAAAGATCAAGTTGACAACAAAACCTAACCATAATAACTTCATAATTATTTCACATATAATTTAAGAAGATAGTCTGAAGATAATTTTATACAATTACATTATTGCAGTCGAGTTTTCACTGAAGCTCATTTTTTGTGGCCAGGCTTAGAATTGTTCACTTGTATCAGTACTCAACAGTTTTCAAATTTGTCAGCATTTCAGACTTCATATAATTGAAATTAGGATGCTCAATTTATTGATTAAAAAGTTCAAGAAGACCTGGCATGGTGGCACGTGATTTTTATCCCAACACTCAGGAGGCAGATATAGGAGGATCATTGAGAATTTAGGCCAGCCTGGAACTACAGAGTGAGTTCTAAGCAAGCAGGGCTTAGAGAGCAAACACACATACAAATAAACAAACAAAGAATAAGAAGGCATGGTAGTTCACTCCTTTAGTCCCAGTACTCAGGATGCTTGGTAGTATGATCACTGTGAACTGGAGGACAGCCTGGGATACAGAGTAATTTCTAGGTCAGCCTGAGCTAGAGTGAGACGCTGCCTTAGAAAAACAAAACAATAAAAATTCAAGAATAATAGGAAAAACAGCAATGAGTTATAATTTATACAAATTTATTTAAATATTTAACAAGCTCCATAGTGGATCATTATTGATTGAATTTTTGTCTTTCTGAAATTTATATATCAAAACCCTTAGCCCTCAGTGTGAATGTGTCTAGATACAAGACTTTAAGGAGTATTTTAAAGTTAAAAGAGTGTTCTAGTTCAATACCGCTGATGTCCATAAAGGAAGAGGAAGGGACACCAGGCATTTGCAATGCACAGAGAAGAAAGATATCTGAGAAATGCAAAAAAGAGCTGCATAAGCAGGTTGGAAACAAATCATATCAGCACCTTGAGCCTGGACTTTTAGCCTCCAGTACTATGAGAAATAAGGTTCTCTAATTCTAGATACTTAGTCTACAATATCTTGTTAATAAATCCCAAGCAGCTTATATATATCCCCATGTATATGTAGAATAATTTACCTACACTGACTATACTCTATACCAATGATCTAATTTAGAGATTTATTTTCTGTTTGTCTAGGAAATAGGATTTGATTTGAATTTATCACAGCTTTTACTCTTAATCCAATTTTATTGTTGTGATAAAATAAAACTTTCCTACTTGCTGAGAGGTGGAGTTTCTTATTTTGGGATTTCACTTGGCTCTACTGGCATACCTTACCACAGTATAATCTGGAAAATTATTCTGGGAAATAAGAGGCTAAGTCATAGCTTTTCAATTCTCACTCTGTTCTGTTAGAGTACTTACTCTTGGGACAAGCTTTGGAACTATGAAGAAGACTAAGTATCCACAGAGAGAAGACAAGGACCCATGTCCCCAGTGAGTAGTCACATGAGAATCCTTAGCAGACAAGCATTGGCAATTTGCCAGGACCTCATCCTTGGCATAAGGTACCTAGCCTATGAAGCGGCCTTGGGCAATGCTGCACAGAACAGAGATAGTTTAACTGTAGCTTTGTGAGGAAAACAAATGTTCTCTCTTGTGTTTTTAGCCATTAGACTTTGCATAATTCTTTTTTGTGTCATTTACATATCAAAGGACTACACATAGTTACTTAACAAATGAAATCTCTGTCCTGACCAGGAACTCACACATTGTGAAGAAAATCAGCATCAGAGTATCCTTCAATGTGGAGATGCTCTCCTATAATCTATACAATTAAAGCTGAAAGAGTATACAGGAGATGTAGTTAAGGAATCAAAAGGGTATATTTTTTAAGTTTAAGGTTAGTAATTACATAAAAAGATGATAATAAGTAATATTTTCTTTCTAAAGAGCTTATGATCTACACATTACAGCAATCCTGCAAAATTATTTTGCCTTCATTTTTTTTTCTTGATATAGTTGAGGCAGGTTCAGAGCTACAGTATGAGTGTAGACACTTCTGAATAGATGCACCATCCTTCAGTCTCCACAGAATCAGTTCCAGAAATTAACTGATAATCAAGTCCCTGTTACAAAGGAAGTAATTCCACTCTACATTCCCCTGTATACTTAAAACCAGATCTAGACTGTGGGAACCCCACATACAATGGAAATGCTATACAAGTCACTATTGTACTGTTCAAGAATGTTAACAAGAAAAATACATGTACATGTTCAATACAGGTACAATTATTTTACCAATATATTTTGATCTGCATTTGGCTGAATCCATGGATATGAAAATCAGACATAGGAAGTCTGACTAGTCATGTGTCTTGGAAGCTGGCTTTTATGGTTTGAATAAAAATGCCTCCCACAGGCTCATGTATTTGAATACTTGGTTCCTAGCTGGTGGCACTGTTTATGGATGTTTTGGCAACTTTAGAACTTGTGGCTTATCTAGCAGAAATAGGTCACATTTTTTTTCCAGTTGTGCCCTTGTATTTATTTACAAAGGAAATGACAAGCAGTGAGGAATAACATCTCATGGGTAATAACACATTTAAAGTTACAGTAAGCATAGTATAACTTGGATAAACTACTTAAATAATCCCAAGAATTTCATTGTAACCTATTTTCACCTATTTGTTGGTCTCCATAGCTTGGATTTCGTGCAGCCACTTGGAGTGCGATGTCAATGTATAAATTTCATGCTTTACAGAGATTCAAATGTGTGTGTGCATGTGTGTGTGTTCATACACGTGTTTGTGTGCATGTAGACCACTTATAGAAAATGGCAAGGAGTATGTCTATATAAATAGTATTTTTTATTTTATGATAAAAATTTATTTTTTAATCATCCTTAAAAAGTGCTTCTTTACTCTCATTTCAGAAAGGGGCCTTTGTTGACACATTATTTTGACACTTATAAGGTTTTCTTTCTTGAAGTTAAGGCCTGAATCTGTGGGAAGATGATACTGATTTTTTTTTTAAGAGACTAGGCTCTAGCCCAGGCTGACCTGAAATTCACTATATAGTTTTATAGTCTCATGGTGTCCTCAAACTCACATTGATATACCTACCTCTGTCTCCCAAGTGCTAGGATTTAAGGTGTGTACCATCATGTCTGGCTGTTTTGTTGTTGTGGTTGTTGTTATGGTGGTATCCCCATTTCCTTCCTCCGTGTTCCCACTCCACTGGGGCCTTCCTACATGGGCTTGCTGGACCAGTCCATGGCATAGGGCATTATGGATTGTACCAGATGTACCCAGATTTTTTTTTCTTTCTCACCCAACATGGCTCTTAAAATCGTTCTGCCCCCTCTTCCTCTCAAATCCCCAAGTCATGGTAGGTGAGTTTTAGGTCTGCTTTACTGTTGAGGTCTTAAGAATCTCTGGATTTCTGCTTTGGATTATGTTGGGTGTCCTCAGTGTTTGTTATGCTTTCACAGATTACCTGATTTTCTGTGGAGGTTGGTCTCTTGCTTGTCTCACTTTCTCAAAGTTTTCATTTGGGTTCTATATCATAAATTAGGGATGGTCCATCTCCTGTCAGGGTGTGGGCAACATCTCTGGTCCTATTGGTGGGTATGGGTTGTGCACTGTTCCCACTGGCTTCTGAAACACACAAACAGAATCTCCAATGAAGAGTGAGATCAGTATAGGTTAAATGAGAAAAAAACTTTGTAAATCTGTCGAGATTCTAATGGGTATGGCCTTTCTGTAGATCCCTGGTTAGTGGGGATTTCTCCTTGAAGCCCAGGTTTTTGGCTTTCCTATGGGATTTTCATGTATCCCAGTTCCAGTTAAGTGTTAGCTGCCTCTGAGCATATCTCTTAGCAAATTAACACGCCATTGATTACCCACCTAGGTTTAGTGCCACTGTTGCATGGATGAGCATTTGACATTACTAGTCTCTACCAGTCTTCATCATTCTCAAAGAATCATTCAGTGTTGTATATCAATGACCTATGCTTTCTTGGAATATATTTGGTCAATTTCCCCCTGGCAGCTTGTGTAACGCTTTCTAGCACTACACATGCTACATCTGGGGGTGGGTGCCATTCTGCATTAAGCAGGGCCTTGTTGTATGATGACAATCTGTGGTACCTTTAGCAACAGGGTCTTGCCTTTTGCCAGGAAGGGTACTGCAGAGGGGAGGAAGTGGAGTGTGGGGAGATGTACACACCAATCTAACCAATAAGCAAGGATACCTTAAAATCCTTATTTTCATGTGGCAAACTCTCCAAGAGGCCAGGAGAATCATCAGGTAAGAGAGGTCCTGGATAGGGCAAGAGGTGGCCT